>JBCJKH010048451.1:0-13978 GCA_039877255.1 Loriculus beryllinus
TGGCTGTGGGAGAGGCAGTGCAAAGGATATTTCTGAAAACTGTCTACAGCTGGTAGAGGTTTTTTGAATTGTAGTGTATATGGCACATCTACTAAATCACTAAGGAATGAAGGGCACAGTGAGACCTCAGGAGACAAGTGATATATGCACAGACTTCCAGCTTGGTTCATTTCTGCCTAATAATTTTGCTTTTGACACAGATTGATCGATTTTAAGATGATGGCTGAACAGTGGCTTTTGTGAAGTTGTCTAAACATTCTCCCAGTGAAAATGGGCTCTTCCAGGATTTGTTCCTATGATACCTGATGGACTCTTTTAGAGTGTGCTGAGGAGGAATAAAAGGCAGGCAGTTCTACTTTGGATTATAGTAGAACCTAGTAGGGAACAGCAGTCCACACTAGGTGTGGAGCATATTAGAAATGATGAAATAAGGATATGAATTGTCTGGCCAAAGGAATTCCTGGAATTGCGTTGCAGAGTGGTGGCCTCTACTGACCTTGATCACGGTTCCCATCTGAATGAAGGGGCTGTACTGAACTCACCTTGCACAGCTCAAAATGATCCTGCAGATACTGCTCTTCTGTCACTGTGCAGCCCCTATATAGACAAAAAGGGGATATAAAATCTTTAACTTCAGAGGCAGATCTCAATAACTGAATTGTCCCCAATCCTAGTCATTTTATATCCCTTTTCTGACAGTTTAAGACATCTGTCTCAGAGCCCTGTTACGTATAATGTATACAAACTTGTCCATCTTACCATGAAAACATTAAGTGAAATGTTAAAAAAACATGCTTAAAGACACGATATCCTCTATTGAACATTATCTCTCTGAAAATAAGGCATGCAAGTGTTTTCATTACAGGTTAACATGGAGTTTTCTGTAAAGCTTTGAAAGATTGTCTACCTTTGTATGAGTCATGTCAGCAAAATAATGCAGAGCTCTTGCTTCTTATAGGGCTGCTCATTTCTTGATTAGTCATTATTTACATTGTTTTACAGTACAAGCAGGATTTTTTTATTGTGACATGTTGATTTTACTGCACAATTGATGAAGCTACCAGTTTCTTTATAGGTTTTGAAATAAACACAATTTTACATCACCATTTAGATTTAGTGGAGAACATGAATAGTAAACAATGGTGATTTTCTTTAGCTAGTATCTTTGGTTTATTTAATTTCACAACACTTATTTCCATTTTATCCTTTCATTTTTCAGTATTTGAGAATCCAGAAACACAACGCTTGATGTGTTACTCACAAGAAATAAATTAACTTCTTTTTATGTTTTCTAACTCAGAATGTTCAATTGCTAAGGAAAGAGGAATCCAAGGAGGCTTAGAGCATTACATCATTGGTATTTCAGCAGATTATTCAGGCACTAATCCAGTTACTGGTGACATTGTTCATTATGTGACTATATTAATCTGGAGAAATTGCTCTGTCTATGAACACCTGCCTTGTGGGGAGTGAACTGCCAGGTTCTGCATTATGAGCCCAGTTTGCTTGTATATCTTTCAGGTTTCACTTGCCCTTATTAAAACTCTTTGTCAAGATTTCACTGTTAAAATAGCAAAGGAGAGAACGGATTGAAAGGGAAGAAAATCTATTTTCTTGCTTTGAGAGCAGTTGCACATAAGGATATTTTCCATCATTTGTTCTTTATGGAGTCCATTTAAGAGATGTCACTAATGCAAAAAGAAGTGCATTCAGGGGCTAAGGGTCAGTGAGCAGTGCCCATGGCAACTAAGAAACTATTCTGCAGAAAAAATGCAGTAAAGAGCAAGTGTTTTAATCCCCAACTTTAATCCCTTTACTTCCTGTTTTCAAAATGAAATATAAATCAGGCACCATGATGTGCAGCAATTTTTCCTGAAAGGGATGCTGGCAAAAAGGGATTAGGAATGGCACCAGTGTTTAAGGAATTTAATCATACAATTTGTTGGAAAACTTTTGAGACTACAAATGACCAGTTCTTTTCAGTGAGAAACAGGAAAACAGACCCTGAAAGTGATGGAGAACTGACTGTTGTTGAATCCCACACCCCATCCAGCTGCTGCATGAAGCGTTTCTTACAAGGAAACTTCATCATCGGGGATATGCTTTGCCAGGTGTGAATAGAGAGGAGGAAACAACAAAACTCTGCTTATGATTTTCATGGTGCTATTGCAGTTACAATCAAGAGATTGTTGGTACAATCTGATATTAACATTTGCTATTTCACATCAGGACTCCTCCATGCACTTGGTTTCTGCCCTGAGTTTTTACTCCTGTGAGCTTTGGCAGTGTGATGTGTTGAAAAGTCAATGCTTAACTCAAACAACAGGACTCCCTTATCCCTCACCTCGCTTTGTCCCCTCTGGTGCTGCCTGTCTATGCACCGCCTGCTGCCCGCTGCCGCCGCCATGCCCCAGCCTCTGCCGCCGCCCGGGCAGGAGCCGCACTCCCGGTGGTGCCGTGCCCTCGCCGACGGGCTGGGCGCTGCTGCCGGGCTGGCACAGCCGCACCGCTGCACACTGCCGCCCTGCCCGCAGGCAGCCAGCACCTTCCCTGCCAGTGCAGCCTCCTGCCCCCCCTCCTGCTGCCTCTCCTGTGCCCCGCGGCGTCCGGAGGCACCGGCCCCTGCTGCGTGCGGGAGAATTACCGGGTGGGAGGATGGGGGTGAAGTCTCTGCAGGGGCTGCATCCTTATGCCCGAAGGCAGCGGGAGCGTGCCGGGGCGGCTCCTGCTGCACCCCATCTCTAGTCCTCGCTGCCTCAATACCCTGTGCATCCTCCACCAGCTAGTGAACAACCTGGCCCTGCTCTGCCTGCCTGCCAATGCGCCTTCCTCTTCCTCCCGCGAGTATCCCCCTGTATGTGCCCAGCCCTGCTGCTTGGACATCCCTTGGGCAGTGGGGATGCTGGCAGTGCACAGCGGGGGGGTCAGCAAGCTCTGCCGCTCTGCAGTTCACAGGTGGGTGCCACACCATGCCCCTGCAGCACCTGCACCCAGCGCCCACCCTGCCTGCTCCGGAGGTAGCACTGCCACGGAGGGCTCCAGCTCACCTCTGCACGTGGTGTGGTGGTGGTGGGCAGCCTTGGGGTTGCTACCATGGGACGAGCACCCCAGGAGCGAGAGCAGTCACAAGCAGCCCCACACTTGTGTACATGATGGGATGTTCCTCTGGGCTGGGACCTGCACAGCAGTGAGAGACACGGGACTGCCGCGGGGCTGTCGGGTGCTTCTCTGTGACCTCTCCATTAAAGTGCAGTTCTCCATCCTCAGTGCCAAGAACTGTTTATTTGCTCCTCAACAGTGCACGGGTGGGGAATCACCCAATGACGCAGCAGGAACAGGAGGTGTGCCTGATCTTCACTCCTAAGAGATTTCTCTTTCATACTGAGGAAAAGTCCATACAGCCTGGGGCTAGGATAGGGTTAGTGGGCTGTGGTTGCACAGCTTGTGCTGGTTCCTGGACTCCAACCTGTGGTGCAGGACCAAGGAGGGCTCAGCCATCCAACAGCAGGGGAATAGCTTTTGAAGAGTGAGCTAAGATCTCAGCAAGCTTCTTGATGGAGACACTGACTGCCTCCTGCACTCTTTACCCAGTGCCACCCCAGGGGGGTGGGGAGCTTGCATGGCTCCCTTCAGAGCTGGCTGCCGTGGGCTTGCATCAGCTGAGTTTCTCTGTGCTCATTGTGTGCTCCATCAGCCTGGCTGAATGCACCTAAGTGTCCCTCCTCCTGCGCCTCAGGGTGCCTCCGTGGCAGCTGCCACCCCAGCCTGTTCCAACACAGGCCCCTGTAAGGCAGCTCTCACGGTGGTGTGTGCTGCTCTCCTGAGTGGATTGCAAGCTCCCAGGGAATCCACCTGGTCCACAGGCCTCTCTGGACATCCCATGGCCAGCTGGTGCACTTCATGGGATGCAAAACATGTGACTCATCTCAAAGTGATGGCCCAGGGTGGTCCCCTCCCCATGGCATTGCCTTGCCTTGCTAAGCTGTGCCTGGTCCCCTCTGTCATGCAAGAGATGTGTGCTAGCACTATTTCCCAGTGAGATCTCATGAAGTCTAGGGGAAGTCTCAGGGGGAATCAAGCATGTTGACCTTGGTGGGGGACTAGTGCCAACTGTGACAGCAGCACCCTGCCACCGTCCCCAGGCCATGGATGTCCGTGGATGTCCGGGGCCGGGACCCTGCTTCCCTGCCAGGATGCTCACCGGCAGCTGACTCTGGCCTCGCCTCCCGTCCCTCTGTTGCTGGGTTATTTTTTGAAGCACTCCAAGGACACCGGTTGCTGTTGCCGATAAGCAGCAAGGGGCAGCTCCACCCCAACAGGAACAGCTCCCTGCAGGTTTCTCATCTGCCCCAGAAAACGTTGTTTCATCTTGGTGAGCAGTCTCCTTGCAAACCTGCTGCGGAATCCGTGGTAGTTGCCACGATGCTACACTTGGTAAGTGGTGGCCATGCCACTCGGGTAGCGTGGGGGGCCTGGGATAGGTGGAAATCACTGTTGGCTCTGGTGAAAACAAGTGGGATGGTGGAAAGTGGAAAGGAAAAGCCAAGCCCAACACTGCTGTTGAGCACCGACTAGGTCCAGGATAGCCCCACTTGTGAGTGGTGTCTGCAGGTGGGCATTGCTGGGGGTGGGCAGCATCCCCTGTCATCCAGCAGCGGTGGCAATGTATTCCAAGTAGGGATGCACTGGCAGAGGTCTCGAGGCCACTGCCTCTAAAAGTGCACCCCATGGACTGGGAACAGGCATTCGGTCAAACTCAATGTCCCTCAGGCAGGTTTGATGAAGTACTTGATAGGCAGTTAGAAATAGAGCTGGTGGAGCCTGCTCCTTTTGTCACTGAGCAGCCCTGCAGTGCTGTCCCCATCACCCAGTGTGTGCAGCAAACCCTGCACTTCGCATGCTTTCTCCCAGAGGATGCGGGGACCTTTGGTGAGGGTGGCATCACCCTTGTTGTGACAGGGTGGGCTGGAGTGAGACTGGGATTCAGGGCCAGAGCCTCAACGCGCTGATGGAGCAGGCAGGGGGAGATTTGCAAGGGGGCACACTCTCCATTCCCACAAGGGGGTCACTGAGCCGTGTAGGCAGCTGGGGCTGGAGGGCTGCCCCATGGCCAGGCAGCTGCCCACTCCGGCAGTGCCCCCGAGATTGCTCCTGCTGCATTTTTGGCTGTGGAAGCCACTTCCTCAGCAGTGCCTGCCTGCTGGTACAGATTTCTGCCTCAGGCAGGGGATGAGGCTCCGCTCCTTCTCCAGTGCAGGCTTGTGGTCTACACGCTGCTGGGACTGTGGCTCCTGCTGGTGAGGGGGCTGCCCCTACCCTGCCCCTCCAGCTGCCAGTGCTATGACACCTCCAAAGTCTTCTGCTCGGAGGAGAGGATGCGGGAGATCCCAGCGGGCCTGCCAGGGAACGCCACCCAACTCTTCTTTGTGGAGACGGCCCTGAGAAGTGTCCGCAGTGGGGCTCTGAGCTCCAGCACCACCCTCACCAAATTGGTCTTCCTCAACAACAACATCCAGGACCTGGAGGACGGTGCCTTTCAGGGGCTGCCCGGCCTCACCGAGCTGGAGGTGTCAGGCAACCCCTTGCCGGCAGTCAGCCCCAGGGTGCTGGCGGGTCTGCCCAGCCTCAGCAAGCTCTCCCTGGGTGCCAATGCCCTCCGCTCCCTGCAGCCAGGGCTCTTCGACGCTGCTTGCTGCCTGCAGGACCTGCGCTTGCAAGGGAACAGGATCGAGGCACTGCCCCTCGGCATCTTCCGCCCGCTCCGGCACCTCCAGAGCCTGGACCTCTCGCAGAACGTCCTGACCGAGCTGCCCGCAGGGCTGCTGGCGCCCCTCACCGCCCTCCGGCTCCTCAAGCTCAGTGACAACCTGCTGGCGCGGCTGCCCCACGGCGCTTTTGGGGCGCTGGGCCGGCTGGCAGAGCTCCACCTGGATGGGAACCGGCTGGAGGAGCTGCCAGCCAGAGCCTTTGCGGGGCTGGGGGCGCTGCGGCGGCTGCAGCTGCAGCACAACGCTCTGGGCAGCCTGCCCCCTGACATCTTCGCTGGTCTGCCCAACCTCACCGTCCTCAGCTTGGAGGGCAACCGCCTGGCCACCCTGCCTGCCACCCTCTTCACCGGAACCCCTCGCCTCCTCCACCTTTCCCTGGCTCGCAATGAGCTGGAGATGCTGCCCCAGGGACTCTTTGCCAACCTGTCTGTGCTGCAGACCCTGATGTTGTCATACAACTCCATGGCCCACCTTTCTGCCGGGGTTTTCCAGGATCTGGAGGAGCTGGCAACGCTGCATCTGAGCCACAACAACCTCTCCAGCCTGCCGGCTGGGCTGCTGAGAGGGCTGCCCCTCCTCACTGCCCTGCTGCTGGACCACAACCGCCTGGCCCGCCTGCCTCCGGGGCTCTTTGATGCCAATGGGGAGCTGGTGCGAGTGGGGCTGGGCAGCAATCCCTGGGCCTGTGACTGCCACCTTGCCTATCTCCTGAGCTGGCTCCAGGGCTTTGCTGAGCCCCTCACCCATGCACAAGCCTCCTGTGCCAGCCCAACCGCTCTCCAGGGACGGTCCCTGCTGGAGGTCCCCCACGGGCAGCTGCAGTGCCCGGGAGCACCGGGTGTTCCCCCGGAGGAGGGCTGGGATGGGGATCATGCTCCGGGGCAGTGCACCTACAGGAACCCCGAGGGCACCGTAACCATGGCCTGTGATGCCACGAGCTGCCAGCAGCTCAGCCTTCGCCTCCCTCCTCCTTCTTCTCCTCCCAGGGAGGCAGCGGGGCTGGGGCCGGTGTACCAGGGTGCCTGGGTGCTGCACTCCCACTGTGGCACACTGCAGGTCAATGTGCTGGTCACCGCACAGAGTGCGAATGAGGCCACATCTCCAGGTCTTCTCACTGCGCCCTAGAGCTCCGGCAGGCACCTGATTCTTCTCCGCTCTTGCATTGACAACCTCTGAACCAGCCTGGGAAAGAGCACCCCATCTTGCTCTGCCACCCCTACGATGGTCACCAGCTGTCACCGAGCTCTCCAGAGAAGCTGGGCTGGTGGTATTTATTCTTCCAGCTGTGCACTTCCTGTATATTTCAAATATAATTAAAATATGTATATTATTTCTGTGTAACCAGTTACCATGGCAGAGAGAGGAAACACTCTGTTCTTCTGCCTCTGCCTACGTATCTGAGGGAAATGGTGAAGGTCGCTGTGGTGCGATGGGGTCTTGCCTGGGGCTATGCGTGATGTGGCAGAGGTGCAGATGCCTGGCAGGGCGCAGGTGCCACTTTCTGGCATGCTCATCCCTGCCTACTGCAGCTCTCCAGGCCCATCTCCTGCCCCCCTTTCCATCAGCAGAACAGAGACCCAGCTGCAGCCTGGCAGTAACCCCCTGGCATGCATGGGTTTGGGGTGTCTAAGGGAGACATGGCAAGTGCTACCCAGCGAGGGGCACGGGCTGCCTGGCTGCAGGGGGGCTCCAGCCCAGGGCTGTGCACCGGCAGGTCCTGCATCCCCCCCTGGCCGGGCTGGGTCCGCAGCCCCAGACGCTGCCCCAGGGAGGCTCGGGTACCATGGAGTTGGGGCAGAGCCGCGGGGCGCTGCCCACGCAGGGGTGGCAGATAAGAGGGTGCTCCCTAAGAGAGCAGCAGCGCGTTGTTGAGCGCATTCACGTGTGCGTGTGTGCGAGGCGCACGCCCGAGCCTGCTGCACCATCTCGCGGCCGCTGGGACACGGTTCGCTCCGGGAGCACGCAGCGCCGAGATCCCGACCAGCCCCGGCCGCGCACCCTCCGCAGAGCCAGCACTGCCGGCCCTGCCCCGACAGGGCAGCCGGGGGCCTTGGTTGGAGCTGTGCGTCCCTGCAAGCCCTTTCCCCGGAGAGTCCGTGTCGTGTCAGCCCCACCTGCTCCGGCAGCGGGCTGCGATCCCGGCCGTGCTCTGCACTGCTGGCCCCTTGCTCCTGGGAGGAAGGTGGGCGGTGCTGCACCCCCAGACACGGTCCTGCACGGCCACCCTGCTGCCTGTCCGCACAGGGGACTGCCACTGCTCCGCTGCCATCTCCCACCTGATACTGCATGGCCACCTCAGGCTGGACCAGGGATGTTGTGTCTGGCTGCGGCTTCCCAGATTCTGGTACAGCTGCTATGCTGAGACATGGGGAGGCTGATGTCACTCCCACTATGAGCTTTCTCATCCACCCTTGGCTCCCACCACCCTGCAGCCTCTGGAGTAACCTGCCATCAAGCGAGTGGAGACCTGGACACACATGGCTTTGATGCTGGAAAAGGGTAAGGCTGCTGAAAATGTGCAGGAGTTTGAGTGGGTTTGAATCTGCCAGGAAAGGTATAATGAAGCCCAGCAAGCACCAGTTGAGCCTTAATAAGAGCAGGTGGAAACTGATGAAGACATGTTTGCATACAATCAGTGCAATTATCCATTGAGAACCAATGTCATTTTAAGTCTTTGCAACAACCAGGGCTTCTTTCCACAAGATGCCCTGCACCAGCCAGGAGCCTTGGGTGTCACTGTGGCTAGGGTATCTTTGGCTTGTGCTAGGGTGAAGGAGAGCACAACACAGCTCCAGACCTGAGGCCAGTGATGTGTGAAGGTGTAGCCCTGAGCCGAGAATCTGGGTGTCAGTGTACCTGTCCTGCCACAGAAGTCATCCCTGCTCCAAGGTTAAACAAATGGCTTCAAAGCAGCACCTTTAGCTGTGTAAGCTAATTCCTGAGGGAGGAAACAGCAGAATATTTTTAATAAGAAGAGCTTCAAACAGGAAATCTCCTTTCTGTTGTGTCAGTGGGGGTGGTGCTGGTGAAGTTGGTAGGTTATCCTGGTGGATATACTGGGCTGCAGAGGCCATCAGCTACAAAACAGACTGGCCTGGAGATCTTCAGGTTTCCCTGGACGTGACGAGTCAAGTGGCGTCAGCCGATAACGCCTGGTGAGTACGTGCCTGCATCCTGTCTGAGGGGTTTCAGCAACAGCCTCCCACACAGGGGGCACAGCTCCACTGCCTGCTCCATGGCCATCCCTTATCTCCCCACCCAGACCTGAGCCCTGACCTCACATGAAACCAAGCCCTGCGCCTGGGCTGTGGATAAAGAGCTGGCCAGGTGATGGACTCCCATCTGGTGGCCTCACTCGTGGCTCCGGCAGCTGGACTCGTTTGCAAGCTCTCAGCCAAGTAAGTGATGCAAACCACTGTGTTTTGCTGTTTGAATTGTGCTGGAAGGGGCTGCTGGGGAGGGCTGTTGATGGCTTCCTTGCAGCATGGAGCAGGAGAGGCTTGAGCACTGTGAGCTGGGGCTGTCCCTTGGTGTCCCTGTGCTGCTGGAGGGTGGCACAAGTACGGGACCACACTGAGATCCACTGCAGCCAGACGGGCTGGGGGAGGGCTTTGAGAGCTTTGCAGTTCCAAGCTGCTTATTTTCATGCCCGTGCACTCAGGCCATCCATCCTCACCTGTGCATTTAGCCTATGGCGCTGCTCCTGCAGCTGAAGTGAAGCAGAAACTTAGGCACCCGCAGACCTGGCTCCTGCACCCGAGTCTCCATGGGAAGATGGGCAAGGATCAACAGCATCTTCTGCCCTGGGGAACCTCGTGGGGCAGCTGGCACACACATCACCTCCCATTGGTTTCTCTCTGAACCCAGTGGCTTTTGGCCTTCTGTATTTGCTGAGCTCTCAGCATTTTTAGGAAAAAGAAAAAAGCTTTTCATAGCAACTCTACCCTCCCAGCACAAGTTTTTTTGCATGGTCAGCATTGATGGACACCCAAGAAGCAATCCACAGCCCTTCCCTTGCTCCCACCCAAGGCTGTGAAGCTGGAAACTACAGTCCCAGTATGATGTTCATGGCAATTAAACTCCAGCTAATATGTTAGCTGAGTGTTTCCAAATGACTGGATGGAAGTGATGGGCTTTACATGACTGGTGGGTGTGCATCTGTGACTTCACTTCCTAACTGCAGGTCAGAGCCCTTAAATCTTAGGTATTAAAAACTTCATCTGTGGACTCTCATTAATGTTTTAATGAGCCTTGCTCTAAAACTTGGTTGCTGCTCACAAGTTAACCATTTTTATCTGACAGAGCTGCATAACCAAGGCCAAAATATAATGCAATTAGCAAGAATCCTGAAAAGGAGATGCTTAGAAGCTGCATTTTAAATGACCCCTGGACTGAGAAAAGCACCAATGAAATAGCAAGTGCATCCAGCACAGTGTGGGAATTCCAAGTAAACAGGGTCATCTGGTGTTGACTGGCTCCCAAGACCCTTGCTGATCCCTCATTAACAAGTAGAGGGCTGTCTGATTCTGGTGTTGCATGAACAAGGCTGTTGCCCTGCTGAGTAACCAGACCCACTGGGGCAGTGCTAATGGGCAGCAGCACTGTGCCTTCTTCACCCAAACAGATGCTGAGCTACAGCCCAGACGTGGGAGAAGGAAGGACAGGGAACAGACAGTCCAGCTCTTGCTCCTCCTGGAGCATCTCCCAGTGCCAAGTCACGAGCTGGTTCGCTCTCCCTTCCTCTCTATCCCTGGATACCAAGAGCAGCAAACTTCTGTAAATGCAGTGTATATTGGCTTGTATGGTGTCTCTTTTTCTCACGAGTTATGATGTGTGAAGGGAAGAGTCCCGGGAACTGAGCAGCTGTGTAGTGCCACAGTTCATGAGCTGTGGAAAAGGATTTTTATTTTTCTTATTCATAACTGGGTTTTACAACCTCTCTTTCAGGACAATGTACCAGCATTTCCTTTTCCTTTTCTTCCTTTCCTTCCATCTCTATAAATGCCAAGATCAAACCCTCGATGAAGATCCATATGAAATTCCCAAAGACTACCAGGAAATCTACAGAGGGACAAAAAATGATGTCAAAGAGATCCCAAAGAGTGCAAAGCCCTTCGTTTCTGAGATGATCTTTGTGCAAACCAGCATCACTGCCATAAGGAAAGGTGCCTTCAGGTACATGCCCAACCTGGTCAAGATTTTGTTTATTGGCAACAAGATCAAGACAATTGAACCTGGAGCCTTTGATAATTTGGACAACCTGAGGGACTTGGACATCTCTGGTGCCTCATTAGAAGAACTAGCTGTGGGAACCTTCCAAAACCTCCCAAGCTTGCAGAGGCTGGAGCTGAGAGACAGCCACCTCAGATACATCCCCAAAGGACTGTTCGATGGGCTGGGAAGTCTGGGGGAGCTCTCCCTGCACATCAATGCCATCCCTTCTCTTCCAGAAGGCATTTTCGATTCTCTTGTCAATCTAACATTTTTGGACCTGGCCAGAAATAGGATCACGACTCTTCCTGGGGATGCCTTTAGCAAACTTGTGCAGCTGCAAGTCCTCCGGCTCTATGAGAATGAGTTGCAGGACCTCCCGGAGGGGCTGCTGGACAGACAGACAGGGCTGCTGGAGCTCAACCTGCAAAGCAACAGGCTGAGGGTGCTGCCACCCATGCTTCTGAGGAGTCTGCCTCACCTGGAGAAACTCCTCTTGGACAACAACCTCATCCGGGTTCTCCCACCTCAGAGCTTCTTTGGCTTAAACAAATTGAAGCTTCTGACTCTGGGTTCAAACTGCATTACAGAGCTCCCCTGCTGCCTTTTTGATGCCATGCCAGACCTGCGGGAGCTGGACCTGGGCAGGAACAGTTTGGCCATGCTTTCAGACAGCATCTTTGTCAACCTCACATCTCTTGGCAAACTCATCTTGTCCCACAACCAGCTAGCAGCCCTGCCAGGAGGAGCTTTCACTGGGCTCAGCAAGCTCTCAGACCTCCAGCTGGACTCAAATCATCTCTCTGCTCTGGATGATGAGGTCTTTGCTTCTCTCCCAAATCTGAAAACCCTCAACCTTCGGAAGAACCAGCTGGAGAGTGTTCCTCCAGGGCTTCTGGACTCCTTGAAGAAGCTCAGCTCAGTGTACCTAAGTGGGAACCCATGGAGATGTGATTGCAACCTCTGCTACCTGCACAGCTGGATCCTAAACAACAGTGAGAAGGTCAAATTGTCCACCCAAGTGTCATGCAAGAGTCCACCCCACCTGGCAGGGCAAGCAGTGACATCGCTGAAGGATGACCACTTAATTTGCCCAGCTACTCAGCCTTTTTCATCTTCTTTTACCCCATCTTTGCCGTCCACCTCCACATCATTGCAGGAGATGTCAACCTTGCTGCCCAATGCAGCATCAACCACACTTTCATTGGCAGCCTCTCCTGTCATGACACTGCCAACCATGCTGTCACCTGTCGCCATCTCTGCCATGTTGCCATCCATGCCAACAGATGAATGGCAACACTTCCCCAGTCCATCTCCATCTACGCCATCCAAGGCCTTCATCACCACATCATCACCAGCTGTGCTGCCCAAGACCTCTTTCACCACACCGTCATTAACAGATGTGCCCAAGACCTCCATCACCACACCATCAACTGTGCTGCTGAAGGCCTCTATCAGCACACCATCACCAACTGTGCTGCCCGAGACCTCCATCACCACACCATCACCAGCTGTGTTGCCAAAGGTCTCCATTGCAACCCTGTCATCAACCATGCTGCACAAGACTTCTATCACGGTGCCATCACCAGCTGTGCCAGAGGAAGCCTTCAGCCTGTGTCCAACTCCAGCCATCAGAAGCCCACAGCCTCCTGGGACACCCAGCTCAGAGCCTGCATTGTCTACTCTAGCTTATGCTACCACACCAGCACCAACCAGCCCACTGTCAGCCACCTCCAGACACGTGCCTCCTGTTCTGGTGTCCACAGAGAGGCCAGCCACCATCCCACGGGGGACACCCAACATCTCCCTCATCTCGATGCTCCCTACAGCACTCTCGCCATCGCCCTGGCCTGCTGCACCAGGCACAGTCCCACCAGCGTCGTATGCCCTGACCCACCGTGCTTCTGTACCAGACAGGGAGCGGGACCATGCCACCGTGAAGGGCTTGTCCACTGCTGGCACCCAACCCGCTCCCACTGCCCCCCAAAGCGCTCCCATCACCGCAGGCACCATCTCGCACCCAGTGCCTTCTGTCCCCCCGGTGCCAGACTATACGAGCGCCTCACCACCCTCCCGGGTCCCCAGCAGCCATCACACCTGGGGCTTGTCCCTGCCGTCCAGCCCACAGGAGTGCCGGGTGTCCCTGGCGCTGGGCCTGTCGGCACTGGTGCTTCAGGCAGGCTGCACGCTGCTCTGGGGGATGCTCGCCTTTCTCCTCCAAAAGGCCACCACCCGCCGGAGCCGCTCAGCACCACCGGTGAGGCTGCTGAGACTCCAAACCCTGGCTGCTCCGGCATCCCCCGAGCAAGCCTGGGCACCACTTTGAGCTTCGCTGCCCTGCATGACCTGGGCACTGCCCATCGTCCTCCTTTGCGGTCTGGAGCCCCTGGGTACGTATGTCATAGGGTGCGGACCGTCACGAGGGTGAGTGTCCCAGCACCCAGGCCGTTTTGGAGTGCGTCCCTGGAGATGCTGTGCGCCGCGTCTGCCTCACGGGTCCTTCTGCCAAGTGTCACTAGATGGCATCACGACACAAGCAGTGGCTACCACCAACTGCCCAGGGCCACCGGGAGCAGAGCGGGCAGGGTGACCTGTGGCCCTGGAGGTGCCGCACAAAAACGCCGGAGACTCAGGACCCAGCCACCTGGAGACATCGCTAGACCTCCTCGCAGAAGTCTTGGGGCTCCTGCCTGCATCTCCTACCCATCCCTCGCAGGCACCTGCAGGGTGCAAGTGGTCCTTGGGGAAGGACATCCGAAGGCTTCCTGACCCACACCTTGGCTTCTTCCCCACATCATGGATGTGTCAGTGCCTGTATGTCCATCGCAACACACTGACCTCTTCCTCTTTCTTCTTTCTTTCCTCCTCAGCGATATTAAAAGCCTCCCATGCACCTCTGCTGTGCACTGAAGGGCTACCAAGAGGAGTATTTTCATCTCAGGGCTTTTCTTTCCATGACATGCAATGGAAGATTCCTGTTGCTTGATGGAGTGTGGGAT
>JBCJKH010048452.1:0-40946 GCA_039877255.1 Loriculus beryllinus
CCTTGTTAGGGAATGAAGGCAACAGATGTACACACTCAATGGGATAAATACTGGCTCCTAAATAAACCTCAGATAAACTGCAGAGGAATTTGCAGGTGCTGGCAGGATGGATAATTCTCCTGAAGCTGCATCTGGAGCTGCAATTGCAGACTGAGGTTTGGGATAAAAATAACACTCACTACTTATCTGGGTTTTTTTTTTTTCCATTTGTAAACTTCAAAGCATCATCCCTGCTTTCCAGATGTGAGAAGCAAGCCACAAAGAACCGGTGCAGTGTTTCTGCATTTTAATACCATCTTTGCCAGCTGAACCTTGTCCTCTCCCAACATCTTTTCCCTGCCCAAGCACAACTCTGACAGGTCCAAGGCAAGGCAACCCACTCCTACCACCACTTTCAGTCTTCTATGATTCTGCTTGTCTTTTCAGATGGGGGATGGGGTTCATTTTCCAAGCCTGGTTCCTGGTACTTCTTGGGGAAAATTTCAGAAGAAAATATCTCCTTGAACATTTGCCCTCCCTTAAGTTTCTGGTCCTCCCAGTTACATAAAGATGAAGTAAATGGATTAAACTGTGGAGTCTCAAAAATCAGGTTGAGAAATTGTGGCAGTAAAGAATGCTGTTATCAGCAGAACACAGGTATTCAAAGTGTTTGGTTTAGACTTACACATTTCCCTCTTTGCTATTTCTTTCCTGACCAACACTTATGAGATTCACCATTAGGTGTAACTTCTATATCGAGTTGGTGTCTATGAGAAATTAATAGCAGACATTTGGCACTGTGTGTTGTGAAAATGCATAGCATGTACTGCAGCAACACATACAGTTTTCTATTTACCAAAACAAGTATCTCATATGCCACTGAGATCTAATGGAAAGTCATCAAAGTCCAGTGTAGTCAGGGTATTCCAAGATGTTGTACCAGAATTAAAAATCATCACTTGAAGTACAAAAAAGGAGGGTTAAACGTGTTGGGCTGTTTCTTAATTTGATAATATTGAGTTTGCAGCACCCCTGAAAATCAACCTGTTACTGAAAAAACCCTAAAGTTCATGGATCTGTAAAGGTCATGGTGAGAAGTTAAAGGCAGTATTTGTTTTCTGTAAAAGTACTGGGTTCATTGCAAGAAACAGAAGCATACAGTTTATATGGAATAACTGGACAGTATTAAGCCAAATTAGTCCAATCTGGAGACACAGTATTAAGAAGTTGGTTATGGGTATAGCTTAAATGAAGTACTACAACCCTGCCTGCTTGCTTCAGACTATCGCATCATAACTGACCCGCATTAAAATCAACTATAAACACAGCAGAGAAGGTAAAAGAAAGCATGAAGGAAAACAAGTAGTTTGAGTGATTCCATGAAAAATAACAAACTAGTAATGAAACCACAGGCTGCCTGGGAACAGCTCTCTGGGTTTGAATGGCATCTGGTAAAGCAGTGTGGTACCTCGACATCAGTACAAAGATGAATGAATGGTCTAAAACATTTGTCCATGAATGACAGGAGGAAAGTTGGTGAACAGGATTTTAAAGCATTACAGCCCCCTTCAAGGAAGCAGGTGAAATCAGAACCTGGCTCTGGCATTAGAAAGTGAAAGGGAAAGAACATAGAGAAGAAAACAAAAATGATATGTAGTAAGAACACTTCTACATCTCTGGGCTGAAGAGCTTCCTTTGAGAAGCTCTTGCTTTTGATGGCAGAGGATGACATCTCTGTGGGATGAGAATCTCTCTGGGACGAGAGAGGAAAGGAAAACAGAAAAGCCTGTGATAGATGAAAACTACTCAACAAAAAGAGACTGGGGAATTAATATTTATGAAATGCAAAAAAAGGTTGTAGCAAAATAAGAGATAACACAAGCCTAATAGAAGCAGAGTTGTTCTGAATTAAAAAACAAAAAAAAAAAGCAAAAAAAAAAAAACCACAAAAAAAAACCAAAAAAAAAAAAAAAAAAACCCACCAAAACAAAACAAAACCAGAAAGATGCAGAGCCTGCAACCCCATGCTACACTATCAAGAAACCAATTCTCTGTCTAAGGCAATGTGAAAACAAAACCTCCCACTTACAGACCTGATACAAAAACTAGTGAAGTCAATAAAAACTTCCTCTTTATTTCACAAAGCTTTTGGTCTGACTCTTTGGGAATTGCTGCTGTTGTTACTAGCTGTGTACCACCACTATCACCCCCTAAAGAAATCCTACTGCTCACCCAATGGCTCTAGACCTGAAGGGTAACTGCCAGAAGTGCACAGCTCCTCTGTTCAGCAGAGGACAATGGTGCATCCTAAATCCTGGCTTGGGGCAGTGGGGGGTATTACCTGCAGTGCTATGGAGATGATTATTTTTGAAACTGCTTATGGGAGTTACTCAATCAATGGCTTCTTAAAGCCTCTGAAAATCTTCCCATTGCAGGTACGAGCTAGAAAAGTTGTTTTCATCCAGACACCTTCCTCCTGCCACGGACTATCATAGCATGACATATTCAAAGCGCTGTCTAGTATAGTTTTTAAAGCTCCTTTGCTTTGAGGAAGAAAAATGTTCTATAATCTTAGTTCAACTCTCTGTTGAGAAGCATTCATTTCTTCTGATAGTTTATGTTTCCTTTCTTTTTTAAATATACCCATGGCCAGAAGATCATGAATGCAGAAATGGGTCAGTTAAAAAAGGCTGAATGACAACCACTGTGGCAACCTCAATTCTGAGTTTGTTTCTCTGTGGGCTCATTTCTTGGACGGGGTTTTCATTTTAGATAGGCTTGTTTTTAATTTCCAGGCGTGGTTTGCTCTGGTTTATGACCAAGAACTTGCACTAACAAAGTCCTACGGTTCTGTGAAGGGAGTATAAACATAGATGCTAATCATCTGAAAATCTTACTTTCTGCACTATTTCTTTTCTTCAATAGTGCTTCTCAGATCAAGGCCTTTAGATGGTGTAACTGCAACCTGCATTCCCAGGCTTAGTTACAGACCCTACGTAAACTGTGGTGTCCCTTCCTCACAAAAGATCGAGATTGAAAGAGCATTTGCCCCAGCAAGGAGTGAGCATGTCCTCACCCCAGGGTACTCACAGCATACAGCAGACCTTCTGCTCAGCCCCTCTTCGTGGGAGCAGCCCTCAGCATCCAGCACTGACTTGAAGAGTGATGCTTACTGCAAGCCAATGCAATGTCGGGTCAAGACTATGCAGGGTCCCACAGGGGCCTTTCTTCCTACCCAGCACTGTCAGAGTAGGGGACATGGTGTCCCACAGGGGTGGCAGAGCAAGGGTGATGCTAAGGCACCCTCGTCCCTTTAGTTTGCATGGGCATGACAGTGCAGTGGGGATGCTACCTGGCCTGATCCCACTGGAGCCTGTGGCCATCTGAGTAACAAATCTGTACAGGCAACTGCTCCTAGAAATATCAGCTTCTTCCCAGGGAAGAAAGAGCAAGCCTCTGGGGGGAAATGCCAGGTCACAGGGTATTGCATGGGCATTAATGTAATTTAAAAAGAAAAAGAAAATCCACACTGGGCTATTAGCAAAAATCAGGTGTCAGAGTGCAGGGAAGACACGTAAAACACTGCATTAAACTATGGCAGTTTTGTTCTACCTCAGAACATAAAGTTTATTGAATGGCTCCCAGAAGAGGGGAAAATAGATTTGACACTCAGCAATAAAGTCTATAATTAGTGTTTTATAGAAAATCCACGAACTGTGCTCGACTCCTGACAATTTTCTGTGGCGTTGGCTTATGAACGCCCTTATCCAGTGCCACCATCGATGGGAGCAGAACGTACAGCTGGAGGAGGCCTCTGGGGTGTCCCTCAACCCTCACAAGGAGCTGCTGCAGAGGAGGAGTCCACAGAGGAACTCCTGTTGTGCCATGAGAAAGGAGCAGTGATGGGCCCCTTCATTCCTCCAAAGTGAGTCCAACCTGCCGGCAGGCACGACTGAAGCTGTGGTTGACCTGGCCTCCATGGAGCCCCAAAGCTGAGTGGGGCAGGAGCAGTGACCAGTCCTCTGAGGTTGGTTGCACTTGAAAAGCCAAACTCATCAATGTGTCTGTGGCAAACCAGGCCTGGTGCTTTGTGACTCATGGACCCCTAAGCATTTCTAACCCTCCAGTTTCCCAGAACTGGCCAATCTGATAGCTTTGCAGTCAAATTAACAAAACCAATGAGTGGATATGTGAAAATATGGGAATGCAGCTAGGGACATAACATACCACTTCACGGAGATTTAAAAAGCTCTGCATCTGAGATCAGACAGGGTGGGTAGAGAAGGGATAATTAAAATGATTCACAAGCACCATAAGAAAACGTTTTCTGAAATGATTTACACCACAAAATTTAATGTTCAAGGACGTTAGAGTCATTCAATAGGCAGCTCACAGCTATACAGCTACTGTGGAGAATAACAAATACAATTTGGATGGGAAATTTATAGGTGTGTTTTTAAAATGCACATGCCGATACTCTCATTTTGCTTTTTTTAATGGCCCTGCTTTCCATGCATTCATGGCCTTCCTGAATCTTATGCAAAGTTTGAGAGGAGTTGTAAATCAGCTCCTCTCCTGGACCTTTATATAGCAAGTGATTAAAACTAAAAGCAAGCTCTAATTATATCAAAAGATCCGCTCAACTAGCTCTGGTTGTGGTCATCAGGCACAATGCAAGCTTGCTCCCTCTGCAGCTCAACAAAGCAGAGAATACACAGACTATTCCCAGACTCAGTTCTTAAAAGTCTAGATGTAGACAACAGTAATTTACACAACAGTTATTCACACTAACCTATCTTTTATATCTAACCTAGCAAGACCTGCAGATAGAGAAACCACGTATTTTACTTAGAGATTAAAGAACAGCACTCAGCAGTGCTCTCAGTGTCGTACACTGAATAGGTGAAGGCCAACAAAAACATAACTAGACCTAAAGCATCTGTAATCTAAACATAAAGCAGCACCCTTTAATTTGGGATATCTGTGAACAAACAGCTTATATATGTGTAGGAGCACACGTGGTCCTCACAATTACAAACTCTCAGTCCCACTGTGAAGCACATAAACATTATCATCACTGGTCAATAAACATGAAACTTGGTCATGCTGACACGGTGAGCCTGGCAGAGCCAGCACTGACACCCAACACTGTTCTGGTCTTCTGTCATTAACACCAGCTTCTGCAAGCAGTAGATCTACCAAAGTAAGAACACAATAAAAATAAAGGTTTCTCGGTTTCTAGTCCAACATCTCCTCTGTTGCACCACACTTTTCAATTTTCTTATTGAGTTCAATGTGCTCAATGAAAAATGCATTTGCCATTGACAAGGCTGGAATTAAGAACAGTACAATGTTTCACCATGTCCACATTTCACTGGAAGACAACTATGGTTTGGATCATGGGACTTATGAAAATTAATGTCAAGCTTGCCAGTGACTTCAAGGATTTCACTATTTCCTCTGCTGTGTTGGTGCAATGTCCCGAGCCAGGAAGAGCTGATTACTAGCTGAGACCATCAAGTGCTGTTCCAATAATTAATAGAAGCAATGGAGAAACTGAGCAGACCCAAATTAAAAGGCAAAGAAAATGAGCAACAGTGAGAATGCAGACAAAGAATATTAACACGCTTTGCCTCTTAATGGCACTGTTCTTTCCATTGCAAAGCAGGTATAAGAGGTTTTCCTTCAAATGCCTAAGGGCTAGTACATCAACAGCAGTTTCAGAGAAAAGCCAGCACTTTCTAGAATGAGGACATGCACAGCAGACTTTTGTAAAAAATAGAAATATAACTACAGATGTTTCTAATCTCTATGCCTCTATGAGGCTGCTCTGCTTCATCAATCTCAAGTGATGGGAATTGTCCAGTAGCTATCATGAAAATATCTACCTGAGAAAGTTATGATAGTCTCTGAGAATGCAACGCACCCTGCTGAAGGCTCAGCAGATGACCTGCTAATATGAGGGAGATTTTTATTATTAGGAGAGCTGCCCACAGGTTTTATTATTAAGTTTCACACCAAAATTTTCACACAGGAGGAATTAAAAAGAGACGAGGACAACGATTTCGATATCCTAAGCATGAGTCAAGTCCTCAAAGTTTACATGTTGATGTGATTGAGGACTGCAAATGGATGAGAAGAATGTGATGTCTGAATCAACAGACAGTGCCCTGCAGATGCCTCCTACAGTGCTGGTGTTTAAGCTTTGACAAACATAACAGAGACATTGAGGTTTGGGACGTTATGATCTGAAGACATTTTCCCAACCTTGCAGGGCATGTTTTCTGCCTCTTCAGTCATCAGAAGCCAATGGGAAGTTCATGCCAAGGCAGTATTTCATGTTCTCAGTAACAATCCAATTTCTGTAACCAGATTTGTCGAAAACAGGAAGTTCTTATTTTGGGCAAATGCCACGTGAAGGACATACCTTAGTAGGCAGATGGATACTTTCAACTTACTGATATAGCTTATGGAATCTATTATTAGATACATAGACAGTCACTGCCTTGTCATGCTTCATATGTTAAGGACTACTTAGTTTAACGCAGAATCTGGTTAATGCAATGCAGAAATACATATATTTTAGGTGAAAGAGAAATGCTCTTATTGCAATATTCTAATTTAGACCTTAATCAAAAAAATCAGCTGCTTTGCACTCCATGGTTCAGATGAACTGCAGCATGTGTATAATAATGGTAGGACTAGGGAGGCCTTTACTGCGCGGTAAGGGGAAGAGGCACCTCTGCTGGAAATTTCCACATTACACAATTACATCAATTTCCTTATTTTGGTACAAGATAGAACATTTTATACGAAACAGAACATTGCCTCGTGATGTACATGAGGCTGTGGAACCCTCAGAGTGGTGCTTAAGGTCTGATCTATGGAAAACCAGAACAAACCCTCCCCTGTTTCAGCGATTCAGCTGCAAGGTTGCAGAAAGCTGTCATTTTTTTGTCTGCACAGTCTGGCAATCTGAGTGCAAAATTTCTGCTTTCAGATCCACAACGCACAGAGGATCAGTTACTGTCAATGAAAATCCCTCCTGGGGACCAAATACAAGATGAGAGATAAAGATGGGTACAGAGATCTGAGAGGCTAATTTTCGCCCTGCAGTTGGAAAGACTGTTTCTGGAAGGTGCTCAGGAAAACGCCTGGCCCGTGCCTCTCTCAGTCTTTTTCCACTACCTTGAACTGTTTTCCAGCCATATCTGTGAAGAGGGTTTGATCAAAACTGCCAGCCTTTCGGGCAGAGAAACCTGTACACAACTGGGCCTTGCATCAGAGATGTGAATGGCAACCTGAATCAAAGCAGGCTGTGTGAAGGTATTCAGTGTACATTCTACAGACATGGTACATAGGTCAGGTCCACCAGATGGAGGATCACACAACAAAATTTCTTGTCAATGTGATACCAGCTCCACCCTTCCAGTCAGGAACCAGAGGATGGATGGGGGAAGCAGCACGGTTGGGGTGGTGCAAAGAAAGATTTCCTGGCCCCTGGACATCCAGATCTTGACCCTGACTCGACTGTGCATAAGCTAGAGAAGAGCCCATGGTTGCTACACCTTTGTTGTCACCCTCATCACCAGACACAGTTGGGCACACTGATCATGGCAAAATGGATCAGTGGCAATTGGCACATGGTTGATCACGGCAAATTGGGTTTCTGTCTGGGACCCATGCAAAGGGGCCAGTGAATGCCTTGATTTGAATCAACTCTCAGCTGCAGCACTGAGAGCACAGAAAGTACATGCATTGCCCTAAGTATAGAAGGCACATGTATTGCTGTAAGTATCTACTAAATCCAAAAGAAACCAATTCACCAGGCTTTTTTCCTAAGTTAAATCAAGTCTGTGGAAATTCTGTGAGTGATTTTAGTTAAAAATAACAGGCCTGGTCAGAAACCCCTTTAGTATCTTGCTCTGCTCAAATTCAGAGAGCCTGCATATACTGCCAAGCTGTGCCAATTTTACAACATATTGCTGCTCTGCATGTTAAATAGTTCTGAGTATCGGCCTGAGCTCTGCTCCTACCAACGTCAGCTCAATGAGATTAACTCCCCACTTCAATGGGAAATAAATATAATGGCAAGTGCTTTTGGAAAATTCCCACCTCTTTCACTTTGCAGTTTGTTTGGTGTTTTTTTTAATTATTAAGTTGCAGTTGAGAAAGGCACAACTGGTAAATTATAGAAATAACAGAAAAGTAATACTGGAGTCATCTTGCAATATCTAACTGAGTAACTGGCCCCTCCCCATTCAAATGGGGTCTATAAATAAGCACTGAACAGATATGTAACCCATATGCTGAATTTTATTTTTGTTATAATAGAAGCCACACAAAAAGATTCATGTTAACATGAATCCTCACTTGACTGCGCACAAGCAGAGGCATTCATTACATTCTGATGATGCATTTTGCCCTCGGAGCACAAAGAGAGTTTTACCTTCCCCTTTCCCCCCACCTTTTTTTTTGGTTGGCAATTTGCATGAGAAGTACAGAGCATTTAGTCTTTGAATTAATCAAAATATCTCTGCCTTCCCTGAATAAATACATTTGAATATATGAATAAATAATATATTGAGTAAAATAATGAAACTCATTTAAAATAGGGCTGAGAATGAGGTCACACTTTTTATTAAATGTGACATTTTCCACAGTGTTTACACTGCAAGAGATAATGGCCTATATATTTTAAAGTAGGTAACAAACCATCCAAAATCAACTTTAGATAAATTAAAGTAGCCTAATTTTCAGCAAGCACTGAGCTTTTAACCTGACTTTCTGAAAGTCAGGCTAAGATAATTCAAAATTAAACTTGGGCTTATACGTCTAGGATGAAAATCTTAATTTAAAACCAAAGCATCCACTTAATTAACAGTCAATCCTAAGGACTAGGGGTCCAATTGAAAGGTTAATCTTGCTAGAGCCGTCAGGCGCCTACCTGCAGAATTAGATAGAAGTATCTCATCCAGTACTTACATTTTGGCTACAGACATACCAGAAATACAATATACTGATTATCTTAAACAAAAATGTTAAGTTTGCACAAAATCCTGTTCCTGGAAGCAGGCAGAGAACTCCTATACATATAAACAGGAACTGAGCTTGAAAAACTTTAATGAAAATCCACCAAGCTACATACAAACTCTATTCACCAACAGTTGACTACAGGACAACTCTATCTTACTTGGCTGCCTAAAACCATTGCTTGCCCAGACAAGTCAGCAAACAAAAATCTGGAGTAAAGCAGGTACTAGAAATGAATCCAATTGACTGGCAAATAGAAGAGAAAGAAAGGAAAAATATGACAGACACCTTAAATAGTGAAATCCATGGAACAGATCCTGTAATACTGCCACCACCTTGCTTCATCCCTGGCATCCCACCAGCCTGCATTCAGTGAGCAGTGAGGAAGGACAGGACGTACTAATGCATGCTGTTAGCAGCCAGTTGCCAGATTGTTTTCATTTGCTCTGTCTGCTCAGGGCTCGTGTCAATTAGCACAGGGTAATCAGTATTTCATTAAGAATATAATGAAAAATCTAACTCTAAGAGAGATTTATGAGGTTGTCTGTTACCACCATATTTGACTGCTGTAATTAAACCAGACATTCACTATGCTTCACCTCTTGTAACGGTGATTCCATGTTAGGTTTCATCCATTTAGCAACTATGTCAAACGCTCCTTTGTGATTTGCTTGTTATTACCCCTATGCTTTCAGCTGTCTTAGAGGATGAGTTTCTTAACTTAAAATGATCCAATAACACAACAAGACTTGATGTAATTGGAAAGGTTTATTCTGCCCTGCTCCTTCTTCTTCCAAGGTAGTGGTGGAAAGGTTACTTCGCCACTGATGTGTCATATACTGTACAGTCATAGTAAAATGGGTTAAATACCAAGACCACTTGATGAAGCTTCCTAATTCAGTGCATTAATATACCAGCCTTTTTCAGCTGAAAGTAATTCAAGTCCAAAGTTACTTCATATATTGATCAGGTGGACAAACTTTTCCCTGCACGTGAGTGCTGGTGCTGTCCATTCCTATGGTCAGTATCTTGTAGCCCTCTCCCAGACAGTTCCTGGGCATGGTTCAAGGGTTTGCCCTGACCTGGGCCATCAGGACAGTTTGGATACGGCCATCCTGGTCTGGAGATAAGGTGGTTGAGCTGCAGGGAAGCAATCTGTGCTACAGCAGTTCAAATCTGGGCCAGACAGCGGAGCCTGGCTCTCTGCCCACTGTTAAATCCTAAATTTGCTTTCTCTCTTTGCGTTAAAAGGCAGAATGTTTTGTTTTATACTCTGATACTCTTTTTTGTTGAAAAGCCTTTTTGATCTTTGGGTTTTCACTAAAAAATAACTGATATTGCCCATCATTTTAACTTTTTCATCACAACCTTTATAAATCTCATGCATTGTAATGCACTAAATTTTCTGGTATGGTGGAGTTATTTGCCCAAAGTGATATTCACAAGGCATAATGCTCTCGGCAAGTCATTAGGATTAGTGATGAAATGATCTGCAGTGTGGCTGGCCCATGGAACCTGCAGAGAAAAAGCTCAAAGACTTTAGCTGACTACACATAAACCTTCCTCACATACAAAAAAATTATTAACTTAGTCTCACAATAACTCAAGTTGAAGGCTGCCTTTACGCTGTGATAACCTCTCTCCATCTAGCAAGTTTACCCAGCAGTCCTGGGAAGAACTTTATGCGGCAGGAATGCATGAGTGGTTTCCACTGCTATGCCCAGGTATTTCAGCAGCTGAGGAAGTCAGTGGTGGAGCAGTCTGGGAGATATTCTTGGAAGACAAGTGAGGAATTGAAGATAGGAACAGCACGTGAGTAATCCATATTGTAAGTCAGTGCCATCTCACACCGCTATAAATGATGACAGCAAAGTCGCAGAAGTAGGATGGAAATACTTCCTGAGTTCCAGCCAGTTAACCCTGGCATTCCTTAGGTTGCAAATCCCAGTGGTTTATTATCCAAAGTCAATTTATCAAGTCTTTGCCTTTAAGAATACTTAGGTAAATGAGGAGTATGAAGTACAATCCTCAATGGAAGAATCGTCTCACATAGCTGACATTAGATAAAACAGCACTGCTTTAGGCACACCCCTCCATCCCAATCTCCCTTTCAACCTGAGAAATTAGTATCTTATGTCCCTTTTAACCAACTCTTGTCTAGCCAGTATTGCCAGTAACTTCCATGTCTTCTTATTTATGTAATTAGAAGCAACTTGATACAAGCACAGAAGTCCAAAATACATGCATAAAAGCCTTCCAATAACCAGTCCTCCTCAGAGAGGACCAGATAACTGAGACCCCACTAATATCACTGTCTGACACGCTGAGCTTCAGAAGTTCCCATGAATAGTTTTGAAAGAGGTCTTCATGGAACATTGCTTGGAATGTAGGCTTCTCCTCCAGGCTGAAGGTGCATGGAGCACGTAACTCAATATCTGGTAAACATGTCCCCTGATAAGTTCAGCAAGTGGAATCAGCTTTTCTTTTTTGCCTCCCTACCAGGTTTTGGAGAACCTATGAAAGAGGAGCTCTCAGGGTAAGATTCTCCAGCAGGAGATGCCACATGGGATGCCAAGGACCAGATGGCAGGAGCCACCATTACATGGACAGTTAAAGGCAAATAAATAAATTAAACAAGAGTAAGGGAACCATGTGAGCCCAAAGATAAAGAAACCAAATGAGCACAACTAACAACTTAGAGGCATGCTCCCTGCTTACATCCAGGCACTGGGATGGAGTGCACCCCAGTGCTGTTGGTAGAAAAGGAAAGTCTTTTTTGCCTCCCACCAAGGTCAGAATGGGCAGATGGTATGCACATTTCAGGAGAAGACCAGGATTTTAATTAAAAAAAAAAAAGAAAAATGTACTTGGAATAATGCCACTTTGACCATCTCCTTTTGCAGCTTTTCCAGCAGAATGTTAACCCTTAGTTGCAGTTTTCCCCTCCTACAAAATGCAGTTGGCAATTCCTACTGCTGCTTGACATAGAGAATAACACGCATTTCCCCAGCACTTAGAAGATTAAATACGCTGTTTGATTTATTTCTGTTACTCTTGATAGAAATTACACAAAACTGCGATTCATGTTTTAATATTGATCCTGTAATTAGTTCAGTGCAGGTAAGCCTTCATGCCAGATACAGTCCATTTACTCACTCGGATGCCATTGTAATATTGGGCTTTAGATGCTAAACCTTTACAAAGAATCTTGTTTTACAGTAGTCAAGAGCCTGTTTCACACTGTGGCAACAGCCTGCTGTAATGATACCTTATCTGAACAAGACTTCTCATGCAACTTGCATGACCTCCCTCACACATGCATCCATGAGACATTAACAGCACTGTTCTTGTTACCTAACCCCTGCTCCTGGGGAGGAACTGTCAGACAGCCAATGCCCAGACCCAGGCTCCACAGGAGCCACTGGTTTGGCTCGTGCTTCTCTGTCCTCTCTCATTTTAACAACAGTCCAATGTCTCTGAGGCTCATCTCTAGCAGTTCATGACAGCAAATCAGCGCCTGCTGACTGCTTTCTGAGTGCTCTTTACAGCCTGGTGTTATCACTGCCTACAGCACTGCACTGTCCTTTACTGTGCAGAAGGAACTGCAGAATGCTAGCATGGTACGTTTGAGAAGCTGCAACGTACAGTATCCAAAGCACAACAAATTCCATGATACTACCAGAAACTGCTAAGCAGTGGATCAGAGCTTTAAAATCCCCTTACAGAAAGCTAAAAGTATTCAACCTGCTACTTCTCTGTAATGGCTTATTCATTGTTTGTGGGTTTAATAGGTCCCCTGAGGAGGGATCATCCATGGTTCCATGGGAAGATATACCATGGGATTTGGACAGCGTGGAACCCTGGATCCCATGATAAGCCACCTTACTGAGCCCTGCCAAGAGGTCTCCGTCTTCAGCTGTGAGGCTGCTGGGCCAGCACAGCTGATCCTGTCAGCTACAGTGCTGGCCACAGAGCAGCTCAGAATACAGCCAGTGATCCTAGGAACATTCCTCCACACCTACAAAACCTCCTGCCAGGAGCCCCAGGGACCTGAGATCTGTGTCAGACAGTCCAAACGTCCTACCCTGCCAACTGACCTTCCCTCACCCATCATCATGTTATGCCTGCACAGGGTCCTCCTCTCCCTAGAGAGAAAGAAGCGCTATTTGTCCTGTGCTAAAGTAGCTCTGCAGCTACAGAGAAATTCTTCTCACTTTAATTAATGAGAGAATTAGAAATCCACTGCCTAAAGCTTAAGGAACAAAAGTACCCTATGTACATTGCCATACTGGGAGTCTGGTACAGGAGCGTGTGTAGAGAGTTCCTGATCAAACTGGACTTTTGGCAACATAACCAACCATGGAAGCAGCAATTCCTGCTGAATTTTGCATAGCTATAGTTTTTCCTTTTTGGGAAATTATCATTAGCAGATTATACCAAGTCTAAACATGGTATAATTTCTCTTCTCTCTTTCACTGCTACCAGCATATTTCCTAAAATTAAATACCAAAGACCCATTTATCCAGACCATTTCATAGAGAGATGCAGCCCTTGGCTATTCTGGGCTTCCTTTTCAATCTCACTCACAAAGCGCAACTGCAGATTTGGATTTAGGTAAATTCTCATCACAGCGGATTTAGAGGCAAATCAGTAACACAGATCCATTCTGGACATTCAATACTGCAACTGGCATCACCCTGTATGCTGAAATAAGCTTCTCCTTTCATTCAGGAGAGAGAAGGGAGCTGTTTGTATGGATGGACATTACAGGCACTGTCTACTTCAGAGCACACATCCAAGAAGTGGCATTCAGCTGATTTAGTTAGTGGCCTATACAGATCACATATTAAAGGCCTTCTTATTTGTACACATTTTTGAGAAAATATCAGACATCAGCTTAGTTCATCATCTTGATGCAGCTATGCACTTAAGTGTGCATTTAACACTAAGCCTATGCTTAGTTGTGAAAATCAAGCAGCTGATCTGCCACTTTGCAGAACTGCACCTTCTGCTTTTTAAGAAATAGCTGCAAAAAGTAAGTGAAAAAGTTTCTTAATCCTCCAAAGTGTGCTAAGTATCTTTGAGTCCCTTACAAAACCATTACCATGATGATCATTTCTTTACATCACTGCTATAGCTTCTCAGCTGACAATTGCACAAGGGTGCAGTTGTCTCCACATTTTGAGAGCAAATGTATGATTCCAGGGAATCTTGCCGTGTGGTATTGTGCCACTTGATGTCACATAAAAAGCAGTAGCTCCCAGACTACCATCATCCTCTGTTGTTACTCCCTTAAAAGTTGAAGAAATGATTAAGGAAAGCTTTGTCATCCAAAGTGTCATCACAAACCAGAGATGGAGACTAAGGGATAGTGCTGCACTAGATAGATACAAATTCTTAGCTCTCATCTTCCCTGACTAGGCAGTGAGGATGGGGAATTACATATTTGTGAAGCATCCACCTTCCTTAAGGAAGTTTTGCTGAAATTGGCTGCTGATGTGTTTGAGAAGCACTTGCTTGAGGTGATAGTCAATGGAATCAATCACTTAAGTCAACTGAAGCTCAGGATAACAACAAATATTCTGGTTTGGTCAGATTAATCACAGCTTTAGCTCCAGACTTGGGTGCACAGGACCAGCTTTTCCTGCACTACGATACGTACAACAACATTCACTCCCATGAGCAAACAGAAAACAGCATCCTCTGATACTGGAGCAAGCACATATTGGGCAGTAGTCAATGTACTGCTCCTTTATAGAGTGTTTTTTGACAGCCAGATGCAAGAGTAAGGAAAGCCAGCACCATCTGACTAGCCCTTCTGTGCCAAATGTCCTGCTAGCCACCAACACTGCCCATCTCCAGCAGCGGATCTGCTGTGAGGCACAGCTGAGAACACTCACGTTGCCCATCTCTCCCTCATGTAAGGTCCATTCCACATTGGCAAGGAGTGACAGCAAAATCAGGTCTTCTCATAACTTGTGCTGAGCAAGCATTTGCATCCTCCATATGCAAGCACTAGCCTCAAATAGGCATTTCAGAGGGATTCAAGACTAGCCTTTAACTTTTGCTTCAACTTTTGCTTTGCCTGTTTCTAGGCCCTTAAAAATAATGCTAGGGATGGATAACTATAGCGTTGTCCTTCAGTTACTGATACAGCTAGCTACAGTTCTCCCAAAAATGTTAGGTTTGCACTATGCTTCAATTACAGTCCACACTGCCCACATGGTAGACAAGAAAGGAATTATAATGCCATATTCTGCTGTATGTATTTGCAGTCTAATGTCTGCAAATGTGCATCCTGGGAGGAAACCTCCCCTTATAACCTGCTGGGAAGACGATGGCATGGTAGCAAATGCTCTGTTGTGTAGAATGGTAGCCAAACAGGGCTCACACTTGAGTAAAGAAAGGGTGTTGGGAGCAACAAGGAAGGAAAGCTGAAGCACAAGTCACACTGGCTATCATCTTGAGCTATGCATTAGTTTGGCTCAAGCTAGAAAAGCCCTTGGGCCAAATATAACTACACAATCAAGGTCTGTTTTATAACACCCAGAGGGACTGTGTTGAGGTTACCAGGCATTTTTAATCCTACTCTTTCCTAAATTCTGAGAGACTGACTTTTTCTTCCATGCATTCTCACATGCAGCCCTGTTTAACTTAAAAGTTAGTGATGACCATGACTTGTAATAGCAATGGAACCAAGAAGAGTAAAGGAAGCATTTGTGTAAGGTAACAGGAGTGGCTCCAAAGAGAAAACAGACATCCTCAATATGCTAAGAAAAATCTTGTAAATTACATTATTTTTTTGGGGGGAGGGGAGGGTGAGAGGAAGAGAAGTGTCAATAAAAGAAAAATTACAAAGATTGAGATAGTTACTTCCTAGAAGTATTTCCTTTAGCCAGCTACACATGACAAAAGATTTTTTGCTAATCCCTTTAAGCACTCTACCAACACAAACACATACAAACCCCTTAAATACCTACAGAACACAAAGAGGTTTTCCCTTTGCAAGAACAATAACATAGGCTCAAAAATGCATAATTTTCAGGATGCTGACTATTTTGGTCAATTCCTTGAGTGGGGACAGCAGGTCTAGTGTCATGAGCAACAACAGCGCACTTATTCTTGGAACCAAACACACTTATTACCTAAGCTGAACTAACCAAATGGATTCACAGAAATGTCAGACAAATCAAGATCAACACATTCCTAGATATAGCTCAACTGTAGGAAATAAGTTACTGCTCAAGGGAACCTCTGTTCAGATGAAGTTCACCTCTGGCAGCCCAACACCAGACTGTTACATCTCTTGACATTTAAGGGACATGAAACCAACCTGAGACCAACTAATGTCTTGACTGATTGAGGATTATTCACTGTCAGTTTTGCTCAATGATCAGGTATTTAATTGTACTGCATCTGCCCTGGGGCTCTGAACTGTGGATCTGTGGTCTCCAAAAGCCCGAATAAGGTCAGTTTCATTGAAACAGAATGACAGAAAAAGGCATCTGGGGAAAGCTGCTTTTGTTCTCTGGGAAGTAGCTAAGATGATTATGGTTAGAAAAGCTGTCTCCAGTGGAATAGCCAGTCTCAAAGCTGAAAGCAGTGATACTGAGAAGACACCAAACTCAGAGCTAGAGCCTAAACCAAGAGGGCAGATGGCCTCTGCTTCTTGTGCAATCAGATAGAAAATGTCATACATACACCAAAGAAGGATCAGAGCAAAACTATTCTGTCTTGTCCATGACGGTAAGAGCTTGTAGCCTTATTGAATTGTCAGGATCTCAGCCAGGGCATAAGACTTTCAGAGATTTACACAGAATCACAAAGTTCTAACTGAAAGCCTGAGCTATACTTATATTCCTATTCAGTGTTCTTATTGACCAAAAGTCGCATTCAAAAGTCTGCACTGGATTTGATCACTAAAGGTAAGCCTCTGCTACTGAGTTAGCTCAGGTGATTGGTTGCCTTGCTGGTTTTGAGTTGCCATCCTGCAAAACTTTACTTGAGATAGTACATCCTCATGGCTACATCACACAGAGCACCAGGCACAGCAAAGCCTGGTAGGACAAAATCATCTGAATTCCTGGGCTGCCCGAAGTAGCTCTTTAGCAGTCAACAGGGTGAGGTCCTGTTTGTCTTTCTGGGCACACTCAACTATGAACAGCTGAGGCAGTATGAGAATAATATTAATTGCTTGAGAAGGGGACGGTCTTTGCAGGACTCTTGCTGCAGGTAGGGCTGGTAAGCATCTGGAAGCAAAGGAGTACCTCAGTATATTATCAGGTGGGCCTGCTGCCCCATCCATAAGAGCAGGATCTGTGTGTGGTCTCTAGGACCCAAAACCATCTGCACTGATGCTGCAGAGAAGATAAAATCTCAACCTGCAGCCCACCTGAAGCTCTCTGTTACATGAACTCAAATGCTGAAACACAAGACATGAGGATGATATTTCACACACCCGGGAATGAACTAGCACAGTGGCTGGAGCTGTTAAAAGATCAGCAATTAACGTACCATATCTCACTCTATGAGAAGTCACTGTTTTTCAGGCCAAGGCTGAGATCATTCCCAAGGACATCTGTTTACACATTCCTCAATCTCCACTAACCACAGCAGGAACCAGCACATCACACGAATATATTGCAGACCAATGCTTCATTTTCATTACTTTGTAACAATGTACAGCAAGATTCAGAAACAAGTTTTAGATAACCTCTACTAAATGAGGCTGAAATGTATGAAAGGGTCCCTCTTAATTTTTGAGCTCTCAGCATGACACAACAGATCAGTTTAATCCTAGTGGATATACAATGCAGTGATCCTGCCACAGCAATTTATGCACTGGATATTAGAGCCCCTTAACATCAGTCATGGTAATTACTGTAGGAAGTAAGAAACACAGGGCCTGTGAGGGTCTTTCAAGGGAAGAAGCCCAGCAACCTCAGGGCAGGGGGAGGCTAAGTCATGCCTTCATTGCTCCTTACATGCTCTCAACCTGCCATCATTTGAAATAACTAAAAAAGGGTGGAAAATAGCATAGACAAAGAAACGCAGGTAGGTACGCTCGCTAAGGCTCAGATCCATCAGTTCTGGTGATAGGTGCTCAACCCATTTTGCTTCTGTTCCCCTGCCTGCACCAGGGCTGCCCCACAGCCAGGCACTGCTCTGAAGTGGGTGCAAAAGCTCAGGCTGTCTCTCAAGCTACACTGGGGAAGTGTTCTGGTGGAGCAGGTACTGGCATAACCCACTGTAGGCAATGGGGTCTTCGCTGTCTGGTCTAAAAACATGACTCCACACCAGGACTTTGGAGTGAGCACACTGCTCTGTCTCATGCACATGTTTTATATGCATAAGCATGTGCTTTTCTAAGGGCTACAATCACTGAGTCTACAAAACAGGGAAAAGCTCTCAGAACAGACAGCCTGCTAGCAAAAAGGATTTCTCTGGGTCTTAAAAGAGGACACAGATAATGTGCTAGCCTTTCATGGAGAAATGAATTTTACATGCTATTCCCTGGTGTCTTCAAGTATTTGATACTGATTTTAGCCTCTAGCTCTATTTAGAATAAAACTTTGCCTGTACTCCTATCAAAGCTTAGAGTTAACTCTTTCATGGCTTGTACTCACAAAGGGTCTCTGTCACCCATTTCCTGGAAGCAATCACAGATCAAGACCTCTATGAGTCGCTTTAGACATATTCATCCAAGGATGGGTGAAGCTTTTCAAGCTTTGAGCTAACACCACAGGAGAACTAAGAGGCCATCATAGGGCAGTCATTTGCTAAGCAAACTCACTCATCATCAAAGGATAAGAGAAAGGAATGTTATACGTTGGTAAAAGTCAGTAAGTCATTAAGTGAAGGAGAAGAAATATATAGATGGTGTTTAACAGACTTCGAAGTGGTCCCCAAGGGATTGAATACCACACAGCATGTATTCAGACTGACTGCTCTGCCAGAGGTAAAATAAGCAGATCCTAGATACCTACTCTTCCTTAAGCATGTGCTTTCTCCAGAAGAGAAAGCTCAAATGATTTATTTGTAGAACCTGCTTCTTTTTCACACACACACAAATTATTCAGCAACTCTAACCCACATTAAAACAATGATTCCAGGAGACTGTAACTGTGGCCTCTTTGTGAATTTGACAGACCATCTCATATTACCTGTACACTGGAAAACCAGAACCTGTAAAAAGGATTGCAAGCAATGAGCTGGATTGGTTAACCCCATGTGAAGCTGGTTCAGGAATCTGACTCCACCAGCAGGTAAATGTTACCTCCCACCAGCAAGATCTCTAACAGGAACTAAGTTTCCAGCTAGGAGAAGTTTCCACAGTGACCTTTCTTTTGATGTACTCACAACAGTCAGCAAACTTTCATAACAGTTTCATAATCTGTCCAGTTTCAACACAGAGGATGTAGTTTTGTCCACCACAGCAGACACCTTTATATCTCTGTGTAAGTGATCAGCTCTTCCAGAATTAACAGCTCTTTAAAATGCTGATTTTCAGTTCTCAAAGTTATTGATCCAATTCTGTTTCAGAGCTACAAAGAAGGCTGTAATCAAAGCAAGCGCACCACAGGAGAGTGATGGACATGCTTTGCCCCTTCCCAAATCAGGGGCTGCACAGACCAACAGGACCTCGATGGTGGCTGGGAGAAGCTGCCTCTCAAAGTGGCACCATGTCACCCAGCCTCCGTGTAAGGCTGCCACTGAATTTCAGGCCCAGTTCTAAGAGGAAACCATTTCCTTGGACAGGACATGATGACTCTCTGCTTCTGCATTCCTTCTTGGCAGCTGTGTCAAATTTTCCTGTCCCCTGGCATGCTGTTTCTCTCCATGTATAAGCAAGCAGAAAAGCAGACCTGCTTTCTGTTACCAGTGCTATCAGCTGGGGAAATCTACGCTGGAGCACTAGGATGTGTGAGGGAGGTCTGAGCTTCCTGTCAGTAAGCCTGATCTGAAGCTTCCAGAAGCTAGAGGAAGTCTTCCATTATTTTCAACAAGCATGGATCAGCATTACTTTAAACCTTAATCACAATGCCTCTTAAACACAGCCTTTCATTCCCGAGCACTGGGAGAAGCTGAACAAAAGCAATATGCTATGTATCAACATATAAAGGAAAGAATGGTGGAATTCTTTATAAGTTTGCTATAATGCTCTTGTGAATTGAAGCCTTTCACTCAGCACCTCATCACCATAAGAACCCATCATTATCTTCCTGCATACAGCATGGAAAACTAAGCCTAGCCTCACTTTCCTGTACTTCCTTATTCCTCCTCACTACTGGAATACCAGCTACAAAGGTGAGTGTAAACCTTCCAGTTAGCAAAGCCAGAGTTTCAGTCACTCTTTCAAAAGATTATATAACATGAGAGAGTCTTGGATGTCTCCATCTCCTCTGAACTCAATGCAGCTTGGCCCAATAACTGTTGTAGAGCAAAGGCAGAGAAAGCCAGTTAATAAAACCATCCTCCTTTGCCATCTAACACTCCATCCTCCCACACTGCCTGTCAACCACTCTCACAATTACCCTTCACAAAATGGAATTCCTAGCTTCAGAGGGCTACAGATCTTCTGGAAGTGTAATTATGTAATTCCTTGAACCCATGAGACTGACTTTGACGCTGTATCTTCTTTAGGTAAGGGTAGGTGCCATAGAGAAGTGACTTTTTGCATACTGATGGCTCTAGCCCAATATCAACACGGAGAAAGTCAGAGACTGTATATGCAGCCAGAAATTAGACTTCATTTTAAGAACACATGGATGTATTTTTCTTTCACATTCATACAACATTGTCTACAGTGTAAATGGCATACTCTGGGCTGTTCGAGGAAGCCAGAAAATATCATAAAGTACCCACTGTGTGTTTTAATATCGCTTCACTTGTCTAAGGAAAGCCCCACAAATTACAGACAGCATTTGAAGAGGAAATTAAAATATCATCTACATTACAACTGGTCTGCCGCCAGCTGTATGGATCGCATTTGAGATGCAGCTGCTGTATAAACAGAGCCATTTACCAGTTTTACCTAAGGCAGACGGTTAAGTACGTTTCAGCTGCTACACAAAAGATTGTGAAGCTTTACTTGTCTGCAAATATAGTCTCTGCAAAGACACAAACCATTTTGAAGCCGTGTTGCATTTCAAATCCCCCAAATTGGGTCTGAATGGGCTGAGTATATCAAAAGGTATTACCCAGCCTTTCTGTTGTTGGTATGTATGCTGAAAGATAAACTCTTTATTCCCAAACTGTGTTTTCTTAAAAGAAATGTGGAGCTTCAACTGCCTCATCTCTCATAATCCTTACAAAGCAGGATAGCATGTACCTTGGGAGGTGTTTAACTTGAAACTTGTTGAAACAAAAGGCTCCGCATTTCACCAATGCTACGTCTTTTACTTGCTGCAGGCTAAAAAAACCCAGCTGTGAGCAGTCCCATCAAGCCATTATCTTTGGGTCCCATTCTGACTACTGGCTCCCTGCTCTTGAAGCACGCTGCTCTGATAAAAAGAAATAGCACTGAGTTGCAATTGAGACAAAACGCAGATAGATCACACTGAGCTGACCAATAAACTTTGTTTCAGTGCCTTTCTGTGATGGTGTTTCATTTGTCTGCGGGACGTGCAATAGAACAGAAAAGCATTCAGACAAGGAAAAAAACCTGAAATATAACACAAAATTTGTCTGCAATTTTAATCCTAGCAGTTGATTCATGCCATGGGAGGGCGGGGGAGCAGTTCTGTGGCAGTCTAAGTATCAGCGATCATTTTTTTCCAGCATCACCGTAGCAACACTGTAGTTATTGTCAATGAAGCACTTTCATTCTAAGGTGCTATTTTTAGATGATTTTACCTTTCTGAAGAATTGCCCTCTGGGCTGCAATTTATCACGTTTGTTCCTTGGCCCATGGGTGAATTCTAGCAGGACCTTTATTTTATTTTTAAAGCAAAACCAACCAGCTCTGTTTTTTCCCCCCGCAGACATTTCTGCACTCAGCTCAAAACGTCTCTGCTTTAACAGCTCAGACCTGGCAAATATCAATGAGGACAGTGCTCCTGGAGGAATTAAAAACAAAATACCAGCCTCCCTCCCCCAACAACCACTGGTAAAGACAAAGGTAGAACAAATACATTTTCAGCACCTGACAGAAACACTGATGGGGAAAGGGTATAAGTGGGGGCAGTTGGAGCAAGGCTGAAGACCCAGACTTCTCCAAGGCTGGAGCTGGTGGTTGCAGCAGCCTCCTTTGACTGTGCCTCATCTATTCCTGGCAGCTCCTCAAATCTTAGCCTTTCCTCCATTACACCGTGCAGTTGCAGCCCAGCAGCAGGTACCCCTCTCACCGGGATGCTTCTACTTAGGTTGTCCCATCAGTGCAAGCACACGACAATGAGCCTGCATCAGGAGCTGCTCTGTGCCACTGTCGATGGACAAGAGGTAACGTGTTTAAACTTAAACAGGGGAAGTTCAGGTTAGATATAAGGAAGAAGTTCTTTACTGTAAGGGTGCTGAGGCACTGGAATGGGTTGCCCAAGGAAGTTGTGAATGCTCCATCCCTGGCAGTGTTCAAGGCCAGGTTGGACAGAGCCTTGGATGACATGGTGAAGTGTCCCTGCCCATGGCAGGGGGGTTGGAATGAATTTATGGTCCTTTCCAACCCAACCATTCTATGATTCTATGAAAGGTGCATTGAGAAGGCCACTTGTGGAGCAGGTGCCACTAAGTGTCCCTGGTAGAGCACACTCTGCATTTGGAGAGGTTAAATATATATTTATCCGGTGAATACACAAGACTGAGATTGCTGCACATGTCCGTAGAGCTTTGATTCAGAAGCACTAAATGGACATTGTAATGGCTTAAGATCATGCCTAATCAGGAAGCCTACAAGCAGAAGCTGATTATGCACATGCAGATACGATAGCCAAATGAGCCCTCTGGTTCTACTGCTATCAAGTTAAATAGATACTGCACCTACTGACTATAACCACATTCACACAAGACATTGAATTTGTCAACTATTTCAGTATAATCCTCTATTCCCTCATAAAATGCATAAAATGCAGACAACATTACAGAGCTACATTACAGCAAAGTCACAGCTCTAAGGGGTCGAGGAATGGTTTGGGAGACATGGGATTACACAACCAGGGTGAGAACCTCAAAGCAGTGCCTCAAGACAAGCAAATAGAGATACCTAGTCACACAACACACCCCTGCCAGCATGCAGCCAGGTCTGCTGATGCAAGCGTCTGTGACTCTTAGCCAGGCACAAATGGTGTGCTTAGCACTGCTAAACCCCCCAAGAAGGCACAGTGTGAGCCCCACACATTGGTTCTGGTCTGCTTGTGGCACCCTGAGGGCCTTCTGCAGGGGTTTTTACATCAAGACGCTACTTCAGCCTCCAAATCGTAACATGTCTACAGCACTGTGAGGTTGTCATGAAATGAAATGTAAGGTCCTGGCCAACCATCACTTGTTCTGACATGCAGCACCAGTACAGTGGGGGTACAGATCTGTATAAAGGCAGGAACAATTTCCTATTCACACTGCTGAATAACAATATTGTCTGAAACTGTGGTCTGCTTTTGAGATCCGAAAACAGTTCCCAAATCCCATGGTTTTCTTTACCCTCCTTCCCCTCCATCCTTCCAAGCTGCACTGAGCACACTATCTTGGCAAAGACACCATCCTTGTGCACCAGCCATCCCGGCAACCATCCTCCCAGCAGCCATCCCTGGCAGCTGTCCTTGGGTGGGATTTGGGAGCGCTCCTGAGCCTCTCATCCTATCCCAGCCCCACAGCTCTGTCAAGCCCTTCTTAATAATGTCATCTTTTGCTCAGAGCTGCGGTTTCAAGATACCAGACATCTAACTCATGGCAGCTGGAGTTTGGAAAATACTAGTTTTCCTCTCAAATTTAAACCACCTATTACCCTGGCACAGATTTTATATCATATTGCATAAAGCTTCTTCATCTTAAATAACCATAGTCACAAGTGAAGTAGAACAACTTAAATAGATTGCGGAGTGCTATTAAAAAATCAAAGAATAAAGTATCTGCTGTTTCCTGAACAGCTAAAACATTTCTTCGAAATGTAGGCTGTATAATGCCACATGTTCTTCATACCAAAACAGTATTTACTGACCAAGAAGCTAACAAAATAACCCCAGTATCTGACACATGACAACAGATCTCCATTGAAGCAGAGCTGAAAACAGAACAACACTCTCACAGAAATTCTCCTTTCCACTTCTGTTAGGCATCTCATATTCTAGAAGAAAACCAAGCACTTTTCAACCTCAATTATGTCCAGGCAAGCTGTAGTGAATCATAGAATCATAGAATCAAAGAATGGTTTAGGTTGGAAAGGACCTCAAGATCATCTAGTTTCAAGGCCCCTGCCACAGGAAGGGATGCCTCACACTAGACCAGGTTGCTCTAAGCCCCATCCAAACTGGCCTTGAGCACTGCCAGGGATCGGGCAGCCACAGCTTCTCAGGGCAGCCTGTGCCCGTGTCTCACCACCCTCACAGGGAAGAACTTCTTCCTTATATTGAACCTAAATCTTCCCTGTTTAAGTTTTAACCCATTACCACTTGTCTGATCACTAAAGCGAGAAACTAGGACAATGTCACTGCTCCCAAATAGTCCTGTCATCTGCTATGCTTTCATATTTACATACTTACTCTCATTACATACATACACACATACTTACTCTTCTTAGGTTTTATTTTTGTATTAAATTGAATGCCCCTTTTCTGCTTTCAAGTTGTGGAAACAGTAACAAACAAGCATTTCTAGAAATTCTCTTTTATGAGAGCTGCTATTATGTACCTGCATGGATTGCTGTGCCTTCATTTGTAGCTTGCACAGACAAAAACAATTCATTGAAACATCAGCTTATCAGAGTATCAACTTTTTGTGTTGGTGATGGGAATATGCTGCTGTGCTGAAGCTTCTAATCTAAATAAATGCATGCCTGAAGTATTGCAGGTTCATCATATGATAGCACAGGTTGGAAATCTTAACAGCCCTAAGGTGATCTCATAGAAACGTGGCCCAATTTTACAGATGGTGGGTCCAGAAGCTAGGGCCAGGACCCAGACTGTCCAGCAATATACATGAGAGTTTAAGCACCCAAACACAGCAACACACCAAATCATTTTGCTCATTGCATAAAATCATAATTATTGTATTCGAAAGACTTGAATCACCTCCATCTTCTAAAGAAAATGAAGTGGAGACAAATAACTAGTGTCCAGGGAAGCAGAAAGGACTGTAGACATGCTAGCAAGCAGGGTAAATTTCCTGTGGCAATTCTTTTTCCTTGAAAATACCTGAGGCCAAACAAATCTGTCAACAAATTCAACAAACTTTCAGTCAAAGAAGACATATTTTTAGTGGGTAAGAAGTAAAAATGTTTAATCAATAAAAACATTTTAAAATCACTGATGGGAGAAATTAAACTAACATGCAAAAAACCTGGTTTTTTATTCCATAAGAAAAGCATTTGGCTTGGCCTGAGGAATTACAAAAACCCAAACAATTAAACCCCTGCATTTTAAGTTTAACTTTATTTGGGAAACTCTTTTGTTTTGTTCCGGTCAGATACATTTTTCTGGTATTTTGTTGTACTGGCCAACCAGTTGAAGAAATCAAGTATTCAGCTCAACTACTACCGAGCCAGTTATAGTTCTAATTTAGTGTTCCTGTATGGCAATTGCTTGGTGCTGACATGTGCTGGGTTTTGCAATAGCACAGCCTACATCTCCTGTATACTTGCCAATATTTTAAAAACTATAAATGGAAATCTTTACAAAGTAGGGACATACCTAGGGAAATACACTGGTCTTTTTTAGACTAGGAAAGAATCAGTCTGTACCTTATTTTAAAAAGGCAAAGAGAAATGTAAGTTGAGTTTTCTAATGAAGCATAATTTGCACCTTGTAAGTGTTGTTAATGATTTGTTTTGGGACAGAATTTTCACATATGCCTATTGCACAGATTTGACTGCATTTTGGAGCAGAAAACTTTTAGCTTCTTCACTGTCACTGGACATGTCTACCTTTGGGATCTCTTCTGTCCTTATCTGGATGACAAACCCACTAAGCTCCAGTGTGAGTTAGCTGCCATCATGACAACAGCTCAGCTGAAGTCAGTTATACTATTTACATTCCTAAAACCAAGCTTTAACACAGTTTGTTGGATTTCACTCTATTTTGGTCTGCTGTTCTATCCTCCAGCCCTCACTGTGTATTTTAGCTGTATCCTTCTTTTTAGCGTATGATTTTGATTAGCCAAAGAAATTCTTTAAATATACTTCACTGGGAAGTCAAATGCCAGCTCAAATAATTCAGCATTAAACTTAGAAAGTTTAACACATGAGTGCCAGAGAACACTTTGGCTATCCAGAAGCCAGCTTAGCAACCATGGAAAAAAACCAACCCCAAAGCGTCAAGGTTCTCCTGGCATTTCTTCCTTGATCCTCACATCTCTTCTCTGAACTACTACAGCTGGATATTACCATCCATGTTTGAGGTGAAGGCGATTTTTCTGCAGTCACCATGCTTCCAATCCTTCTCTTATAGATCTAATCCATAGTGTTGACACATATTTCATGGCTTGTGATGGTTAGGGCAGAAGGTAGTTTGCGCATCCTCTGCTCGAGCAGAAAATTTCATGGGGAACCTGGTGGTTCCTCAGGGCCAAGATTCCCAATTCAGGAAGAGACAATTTGTGGATAACCAAATGCAGTTTTAGAAAGGCCATATCCCCTAGCATGTCTCCATCTCCAGGAGCTCTAGAGACATTGTGGCCTTTCCGTAATACAACACAGCACCATGCAAAGGCGAGTAGATTGACAACCTAGACACTAGAAACAATGATGCCTGTGCAAAAATCTTCTATTATCTTGCACAGCGTAAAATGACTCCTGGATTTTAATCAGCACTTCCAGAGTTAGCTTGGATATCTCAAGAGATCCCTGCACTCTGCTGCTTACCAAAACCTTGAGAGGCTAAGCCATGCGGTTTGGCTATTTGCTAATCTGCAGGCAGGGGAAGAGCTGAAGGCAGGGATGGGCTCACCATTCCTCCTCTCTTGTACATCACTCAGCTTGGTCTCCTATCATGCAATCAGCACTGGAGAAAAAGTTTTGGTCTAAAGGGCATCCACCATTCTAAAATCTGTGAAATACTGAAGCCAACCTTGCATTGACTATAGGCTATGTAAACAACATTTTAATTAAAGAAAATTCACCCCTCAACTCTTGCTGCCCCTCACCTTGAAAGTCTGCAGATTCATTTTGGAAGGCTGAAATCATAGATGTATTTTTAAACATGCTTTTCAGGTGCTTGCTTTGTTCTTGCCTTTATGCAGGAGGGAACACTAAGACAGAAAAGCTGTGTTCTGCAAACCCCTTCAGACTCTGAGCAGCCTCTAACTGGTACAATCCATGGGAGAGACACCTCCTCATCCTCAATGTGGACACTGTATGCCCGCATCTTCATTTGGGCACACAAATACAAACAATGAAGTCATAGGAGGATTACCATTACTGTGGTTTGCATTTGAACATTTACAGTTGTCTTTTAAGCTCTAAAAATTATGACAGCCCTGTACCCTGGGCTGCTGCACACTGGTCCAGATCACAGAGCTCTGTGCATGGATGCAGGGTTTGCTTTACCTCTATAAAGCAGTAACGCTATTACGTATCTGTTTAGTGAGCTGGTTTGAGCTGCAAACATCCACTAAAGTATTGCTTGTTACAAGTCTCCTCCCCTCCCTGGCCCCGCATTATAAAACCTAAATAAGTTTTATGCTTAATTCCTAGTGGAAACATCACATTACCTGTGAAAGCCTGATCAAACACTGCTGCTCTTTATGCTCTTTCACTGCTGATAGGCACAGTAATATATCCTGCCTTTTTCAATATAAACTCCCTTCCAGTAAACAGGCTTAAGCTGTGGTATTTAAAATTAAATGCTGTTCTTCACAAGGTCTCGCACCCCTTGTCCCTTCACTTGCTTCTATCACTTGACTAACTGAATAACTCTTTGTTTCCCGTTGTCCCGGGGTTTTTTTTTCCTCTTCTTTTTCTAAAGCAGTTCTGTATATTTTCTGGTCTGCTTTTTGTAACTGCTATAGTCACTCCTCCAGCTGAAGGACTGATCATTTGTTTAACCCAGCTCTGCTTGAAATAAAAGCTTCATTTGTTGTTGCTTGTTTCATTTACTTTTTAATGGCAGCTAATAAGGACTAAAACACATATATGCTATATATTTAAAAAACAACAACAAGAAATCAACACAGAGGTGCAGTTTTCAACCACTGCTCTGGACTGGCACAGGAGAGGAATAGGGCTATTGTCAGGAAAGCCTGGGGTGCTTTTGCGGGGTAAAGGAAATGCCCAACGCTTGCCAGCATCGTTTCAGGCTGTTCTCAGTCCTGCTGGGTACTGGCTTTTCATGAGCACTGAAATACCTTCCTCTTTTAAATACATGAATAAACAAACAAACAAAAATAAAAGAAGGACTGACTGAAATCTTGCAGGGGTGGGGAAGGGTAATTTCAATGTGTCATTTGTTTCAATTCAGTTGACCAGCCAAATGCTGCTCTGGAGAGTTTAGCTCCAAGCCCTCTTGCAGAGCAGTCATGCTCCAATGTCCCACTGCAAAACAGTTTGCAGCTTATTACAGGGTTGACTATGCCACCTGCACTGTCTGCACATCCTAGGTCTGTGGAGGTTTCCATTCGTGCTGGTAATATTGTATGACCAAGGTCTGGATGAGCAAACCTGCTGCAGACTTCCCTGTGCATCGTGAAAAACTTGTGCTGCTTCGTCGACTTAATAGATGTTTGCAGATTCTGTTTGATATCTTAGGAATTACTCACACATTCATCCATTTCAAAATGGTCAGCCTGTCCTGCAGCCAAACCAGATAAAAATAATAATGGAAGAAAAAAACCCCTACCTCCTAACTAGCTTTTATGAATATACTGGTGTTATCAAAGATGGATTGTGTGTGAGAGCTGCAGTGGTTATAATTCAACCTCTAGAGCTATGTGAATCTCCAAGAATTCAATCCACAAAAGAGCAATGGTTCTGTCAGAGCTGGTTTATTCATGCTCCTGAAGTTTAAGAAAATTTTGGTTTGACTTAATTTCAACTTTTCAGACACAGACGGCATTTTGAAGACCCAGGATCTGGGAATATCTTGCTGCCAGCTGCTTCGATTATACAGCAAGCTTTATAATATCGGTATGTTCTTACAGCCTTCATTGTTGGGATAAAGGATTAGGCTACCTACATGGCATACCTACTTAACTGACATACCTAAATGAGACTTTCACGGCCATCCAAGGTGAGGGAAAGCAGGACGCTTCCCTGATGCCTGCAGTCACACAGATGTGAAATCACACCCTCAGACTTAAAAACTAAACAGAAAATGAAAGCAATCACATCTTTGGTTGGCTTGCTTTTAAATCACATAATTCATTATCTTTTTTACTATTTGGGAGCCAGGGGTGGCTGGGAAATATGGCCCTTGGGGACGACGAGTTTTAGGGAGCATGTGACAATCTGTGTATTTTCAACCACTCTCAGACAGCCTCAGCAGAAGCAAAATCACTTTCCCATTACTGCTCTTTGAAAGACTGTACTCAGCACACAAGACTGGATAAAGAGAGAATCTGTCCCGCCTGCCCTCATGCCAGGGTAGCACCTGAGGATGAGGCTGGGGTGAGGACGAATTCTGGGGGAGATGGTCCCTCCCTCTTGCCAAGTCTCTGGATGCCAGTAGAGGCAGAAGCCCATCAGCCACCCGTTCCCTTTGGAAAAACACAGGACAACCTCAGCCTCCAGCTTCTATCAATTGAGAGTTGTCCCTTCAGCACACACGGCTAAAATGACCCTGTGCAGCAGCTGGCAGCAAAGAGGCTGCAGCAGTACAGGATGGGTAAGGGGTGCAAGCCCTAGCCCCAGTCCTGGCCTCCAGAGGCCCAGCTTCTGAGCTGTTTGGGTAAATGGGGGCTGACCCTGTATTATGAAAGAACAACAAGGTTAATGTGCGTTTCCATTCAATGGTTAACTACAGCAACTACAAAAATGAAAATCTGCTCCAAAGAACAAAAGTTGATTTTCTGAAGGGGTAGAGAGGCAATTCCTCAGGGAAGAGCGCTGACTGAAGGCGCCGGTCCCCCATTAAGAGCTATCTAAGAGCAAGTGACTCACCAAAAATAGTAACACATTTTTCTGTTTGCAACATACTGAAAGCTACAGGGCTTGATTCATAAACTCTGACAAATCCATGGGAGTCCATGTGATTCACTCAAATGGGCTTTGGACCAGATCCATAGCAGGTTTCATTTTATGGAGGGTCTCAGCAAACCATAAATTTATTACTAAGATATAAGAGCACCAACTTCCTGCACTGGGTATTAAAAAGAAAGAAGAGTTATTCCGGTGAGGAGTAAAGCCTCACTGTTGCAATACAGTCAGCTCCCCCCTCAACAGGGCACTTATTTTAACTCCTGCTTGTGTTTGGAGTTTTTTGAGAGCTGCTAGGGTAAGGAGGCAGGGACAGAAAGCATGGCAATGTACCTCCATGCTCTCTCCTGCCATTATCAGAATCATATCACAGACTGGTTTGGGTTGAAAGGAACCCTAAAGCTCATCCAGTTCCAACCCCCTGCCACAGCCAGGGACACCTTCCACTAGACCATGTTGCTCCAAGCCCTGTCCAACCTGGCCTTGAACACTTCCAATTCCTTTAATCATCTGATAAGAAAGCAGATGAAAGGTAGGTGCCAATGCCTAAAGTACAGGAGAAATGCTGTTACACTGAGAGAGGGAAGGGTTTTATGCACAGTGCAGGTTCCCATCCAACAGTCATAACATTTCTGGAGTGTTTTGGGTTTTTTACCACGTGTGCGCTCACATTTCTGTATAAATCAGTGCACGGGAAGTAAAACTGGAGGTGACATGAGGGAATGGAAAAACCCAGGTGGGTTCTTCCCCAGCAGGACCCTTTGTTCTCTCAGAGAGTTCTGATTTCCCAGCATCTGTGGCTGGTATAGGTGATGTTTTCTTTTTGATGTTTTTGACTTCTGTATACCAGTCTTCATGCTTTGGGGGGAGGGAGGATGGCAATGGAAAGAACCCTGTCAAAAAGGTTAACATTTTGTAGCAGATAAAGCCAAATGTAGACAGGTGCTTTGGTTTGGCTTTTTGCTGAATTTTAGGGGAGGCAGGAGAGGATTTAGACAATAAGAAGTTCTTCCCTGTGATGGTGGTGAGGCCCTGGCACAGGCTGCCCAGAGAAGCTGTGGCTGCCCCATCCCTGGCAGTGTTCAAGCCCAGGTTGGGCACAGGGGCTTGGAGCAACCTGGTCTAGTGAAAACATCCCTACTCATGGCAGGGGGTTGGAACTGGATGAGCATTAAGGTCCTTTCTGACACAAACCATGTTATGATTCTATGATAACATTTACAGCCCCATATAAATGAGATATCACTGAGATGTCAGCAGGCTCCACCTCCTTGACCCAACCAGGTCTGCAGCAGTGGGCATGGGCAGAGAAATATTTCAGCACCTTGGGTTTTTTTACTACCCCTTCCAGGAACAAGAAATAACACTGGTTTCCCTCAGGTACAGCATCTTCTACCTCCTGAGCTGAGCAGCACGAGCCAAGAAGCTGGCATGCATCCCTCGGCAGAACACACAGCTCCGGCTGACGCACGGCCACTGTCAGGTCAGCCATGCTCAGATTTCCCACATCTGCAGCATCTCTCACCTTGGTCCTGAGCTGCTTTGTGTGGATGGGGCTGGAGGAGAAGCCCTGCAAAACCCCTCCCCACAGCAACTGAGATGAGAAACACCCAAAGGAAAAGCACACCAAGGCAGAGGACAGAGCAGCCTCCATAGGGAGCGAGCTTTGCAGAAAGGAACAGAAGTTTTTTTACTCGGACACTGAGACACATTTGAAGGGGAAGGTCGGACGTGGAAACATTTGTGGCCATAGGGAGCCCAGGCTGCCCAGAGCAGAGCAGAAAACAAAGAAATCCAGCCCCAGCACGATGAAATACAAGTTTATTTGCTTTAGCCCATGTCCAACTTCCCTCCCTGGCACAGACAGATTTCTTTAATGCTGCTCTGGCTGAGGGGTTTTGTTCAAAACTGAGATTTTTCACCAACCAACTGACCCAAACCACAAGTCAAGGGTGCTGGTGAGTCCCAAGCATCTCCAGATCCACCACATGAAGAGGGAACCAGTGAGACTGGAACATCCCTACCTCTCCAAGCAGTTCTGCTTTCCCGATGCTCTCCTGGTTCACATCGTGGGATGAGGAGTTAAAGCAGCCACAGCCAAACGATGGAGAGGTACCACTAAACCAGCAGCAATGGGCATGCTGGGGCTCTCAAGATCCCTCTCTAAGGAAAAGCCAAAGCCATTCCTCTGTTTTCAAGGGCCATGCACCTCCTCTCTGGCCATGCCAGGCTCTCCCTCCCGGCTGGGATTTCTCCTTGTGACACAAAAGTCCTTTCAGAGCAGCCGATTTTCCTTGGGTCCCCCATAGCCCAAATTCCAAAACTAGAAAGCAACTTTCACCAGGGGCAGGGAGCTCTCGCCTGCTGTTTAAACAGCTGCTTCCACATTAAACCTATTTAATGTGGCACCATCCCGGAGACAACACAGAGCCACGGCCAGGAGTTTCACCCAACTTTAGGGGACTGGGTGACACCACCACTCCCCCCCCCCCGCCAAGAATGCAGCCACCAGCCCAGCCAGGGCTCACCCCGCTGCCCATGCTGCCCCCCTCCCAGCACCCAAAACCCCCCATGCCTGAATGGAGAGGGGAAAAGGCGAGTGGGAGGGTGGTAGGTCCCCACCAGCAGGGAACCATCCTGGGATGGGATAAGGCTGCTCCCTGGCAGAGCCAGAGGCCCCCTCGTGGGCTGGGGGAAGGGATTCTAAAGTAAAATAAAAGCAAATTAATCAATTGAAATGAAAGAAAATAGTAAAATAATTCGAAAAAATAATTTCAATCAAATAAAAGTTAAAATAAAATAAAGTGAAATGAAATGAAACATGAAAAAGAAAAAATAAAAAAGATAAAATAAAATAAAACAAATGGATATGAAATATGAACGTAAAAAGTAAAATAATAATTAAAAAAAAACCCACCAAAACAAGCCAACCTTAAATTGAAACAAACAAAATAATAAAAACAACCGAAACAAAAAGCAATCCAATTAAATGAAGTAATCCCCTCTCCGAAGTGCCCGCGTTCTTCCTGAGGGCCGGGAACGGCGCTTACCTGCCGGCGGGGTTGCGCGATGCTCCGCGGTGCTGCGCGCTGCCCTGCGGCCGCAGCCCGGCGTGCGGAGCGGTGCGGAGCGGTGCGGAGCCCCCCGGCCCGGCTCGCTGCATTGTGGGAAGCGGCTCCCAAAACTGGGGGTGCGGTGCCCTCTGGTGGCAGATCATGGGGACCTGGGGCTCTCGGGCTCATCTGTATGTATATATATGCATATGTATGTATGTTAATACATAGCCCCCCTCAGGGTCAGCCCCATCACAGGCTCCGACCCCCCCGATGAGGAATGTGGGGACAGGCAGCCAAAAAGCGGGGTGCGGAGAGTAACGAGGGTTTATGAGAAGCTGCTGCTTCTCTCTGCCATGTTAATACAACCTGCAAATCACTGCCTAGGCCCATGGAACCCCCCCAGATCTCTGCCATGCCAATGCAGCACCCTAAATCTCTGCCTGTTCCCAGGCACCCCCCAAATCTCTGCCTAATCCCATGCAACCCCCCGGATTTCTGCCCAGTCCCAGGCAGCCCCTCAAAAGCTCCCCCAAAAGGCATCTTAAGCCACCACTGAGAAATAAGTGCTGTGAGATGCACTGGTTTGGGGAGGAAGGGGCAGAGATTGGGGCACACTGGATTTTCATGGCTGAGGGTGTGAGGTTTGGAGGGTTCCCCTTGTTGTGAGAGCTCCCTCATTAGGCATATGGATAGGTTAAGGTACAGCTCTAGAAATGTACCGACAGCTATGCTGCATGCGCCCATGGGTGCTGCAGGGGGATGTGGGGCCAGGGTGGCTCTGGGATCTCTAGGTCAAAGCTCCAGCTCTTCCTGCCCTGCTTTTCCCCTTCTCTCCTCTGCCTGGGCTGTTCAGATGGGCACCTTTGGTGGGTTTCATACAGCTGCTTAAAGTGAAACACTGGGGATGTTCCCTGGGACTGACCAAGGACTCCCTTACAGGAAATTTGCCCTATAACCAATATTCCTGGCACTGTTTTCTCCAGCCTCAGGTGGCAGCTTGGACACGGCTAATCCACTGTTCTCAAAGGGGCCAGTTGCTGCAATGTTCTGCTTGGCTTTGGAGCACCCGCATCTGGACAGACCCATGACGGACAGACGGACAGGGCACAGTGTAGGCACCGAGCCCATGGAGGAGCAGCTCCTCTCCATCACTCATCACTGGGGCAGCTCCCAGGGTACCCAGAAAGGGTGAGTTTAATCTTTTCCATTTGATTTTAATCGGCTCATCAGTGATGGGCATTGACAGCACGGCCGGCTAAGAGGCTTACATCTATTATTCCCAAAGGATTAGCTGTTTTGATCTGAGCGGAGGGAGGTGGCTGCATCTCAAGCACATGGGGTGTGCATCATGCCAGCAATCATCCATGAAACCATCTCCTTCCCGTTATTTGGCAGCATGCAAATGCTGCTCTATATTTATTTGCACAGCACAAATAGCCTTGTGTCCAACAATTCCTCCACCAGCCTTAGGTGGACATGGTGATCCCATATGGACCCTATAGGATAGGAGATGCCCTCCCAACAGCCTTTATGGGACTGTACAGGGTGCATGGCCGTGCTCATTTGTGCCCTGCTGTGTGTGCACACTCAGAAGGTGCTAAAATATCAAAACCTGACCCTAAAAATGCTCAAGGACAGAGGGGTCCTGTCCCAAAAGCTTCTTGTCCCCATGTGACACACTGAAACAGTCTCTCGAGTACAGGGACATGGAGGGAGGTGTGTTGGGGTGGGTCAGGATGGATCGTGTTCCTCCAGCCTTCGGGGGGCTCTACAAACCAGAGATATTTTTGGGATCTGCAGTATCCCGACTGCTTCAGGACCAAGTGATTCCCATAGGTACACAGCCATCATCCTTACCCTCTGCCGCCGTGCCCATGGCCATGTCTCTCACCCCAGGATATTCCGGTCCCCGGCGCCACCACCCTCCCGTGGCGGCGGACCCTGTCTTGCTCCTGGCGCAGCCGGGGCCACTCGGGCCTCCTGTGCCACATATCACCACAGCCAGGATCCCAGGGCTTGCACGGGGTGGCACTATTGCACTAAAAATCCCGGCTGGCCTCTGGGGATGCTGTTTTGAGGGATGCTTCCCCGCAGCCCCAAAGGTTTCCCCCGGTCTCCCCAAACCCAGTGGGTGCTCAGCATTGCGGGGACGAGACCTCACATTTCCCCGGTGTTTTTCCTCTTCCAGAGCAATGGAAGGGTTTCTGCCCTGGGGTTGCGGTAAAAAAGCCGCGGTGGGTCCTGCCAGGCTGCCCCGAGCAGCAGCGACCCCACGGGCTGATGTGGCCCAGGACGCTGCCAGGATGTCCTTTTGTGACCTGCCTGGTTGGGTCCTACAAAGCCATTTCCAGCACTGCACAGCTTTGCCATCACAGGCTCATTGTCTTCACTCTAAGCAGACAAGAGCTCAAGCTCTCTCAGAGTCCCACTCTCCTTGCCATGAGCAGGAGCATCCATCTGTCCTTGTGAACATCCCTGTATCCCCATGAGCATCCATTCACTCCCATAAGAATCCCTCTTTCCTTAGGAGCAACCCTCCCTCCCTCCTTTTGAGCATCTCTCCACTGCCATGAGCATCAGGTCCTCCTCACATCAGTTCCTCCATCTCCACAAGCATCCCTCCCTCCCTCCCTGCAAGCATCTGTCTATCCTGAAGAGCATCTCTCCTTCATCATGAGCATCCCTCCATCCGAACAGGCATCCCTCCATCTCTACAAGCACCCATTCCTCCCCACAAACATCCCTTCTCAAGAGCATACATCCCTCCCTCCCTGTGAGCATCCTTTCATCTCACAAGCATCCGTTCCTCCCAAGAAGTGTTCCTCCATCCTCATGAGGATCTCTCCATACCTTTAAGGATCCTTCCAACCCCATGAGTATCTATCCCTTCTCCTGAGCATCTCTCACTCCCTGTGAGTATCCCTCCATCCACACACAGCAAAGCATTCTCCTTTCACCCATGTTGTTCCAAGAGCTCCTTCATGAGGCTCCCAGTTCCTCACCACCCCAGGAGGCAGGAATGGCCTTTAAGGATGGTTTGTCCTTGGGGAAATAGGACACAGGAGGGGACAAATATTCCCCAGCAAGTTCTGCTTACAGTGGGAGCAGAGGAGAACAGGAACAGGGGCTTGCCTGAGCTGGGTTGAACACTCGAGCTTGCAGGATGCTGCAGCTCTTTCCTGTACCAGCCCTGATCCAACTAATGTGATTAATGCAAAGCCCCAGAGGGGCAGTGTTGGGAGTTTGATTTACTGCTATTCAAGGAGGGGATGAAGATGGCACCGTGTCAGCCCCGGTGCTGCCCGGGGCCGCAGGGCTCTGCTCCCCTGAGCTTTACACAAAACCAGGGAAGTTTCAGCCCTGCCAATCACGGCTTTTCCAGCAGCAGCTGCTCTGCAGGGATCAAAACCCCTCCCTGGAGCTGGAGGCAGAAACGCCCCCACAGACCGGCCAAGGGGTCACTCACACGCAGTGTTGGGGAGGTCAGGGGTTTGGGGTGACCCTGCACCTGTTAACGGCAGCAGCACTCAGCACCTCCTCGTTGTGCCGCCGGTGATTTATGGCAGCTCCGGAGGCGAGGCTGTCACTCCAATTAGCGCTGGGTCCCTTCACCCCGCTCCCAGCATAACGAGGTTTGGCAGGGTTCAGGGATTTTGCTCACAGCTCAAGGCACCCAAAGGCCAACATTAACCCTTTGTCTGCCCAGCCATGCCCAAGCAGAGCTGGGTGTAAGTTTCATGGGACTGCTGCCAAGTTGAGGTCCCAAGTTGAGGTTGAGCAATGCTGGACAAGCAGATGCTTCAGAATTGCATCTAAGGAGAAACTTATGAAGTACAAGAAAAGATTTGCAATATAAGGATGGCTTCTTGGTTTTGATGGAGTCCAAACCCTTGGTTTATCCCAGGTTTTATTGCTCTTGTGCATCAGTGCCACTGTCCCCAAGCGTTTGGCATCCTTGGGGCTTGGGGACCACCATGCAAGGGAGAACCCCAACCTCATCATGCAAGGGAGAACCAACACAGGGAGCCAGTTCCCCCCTAGAAATTAAAAAGGAGCAAGGTTTGCTTCTGTCTAATCCTGCTTCCCACAGCCAAGCAGATGTTTTATGTCTTCTGGCAGGGGCCAAGCCTTATCTGATGGCAGCATTTCCATGGAAGAGCTCAGAGGGCTTTGAAGGCATCGTGAGAGCTCGGTGGAGGTATGTCGGGACTCGTTGCTTCTTACAGATTCCAGGTGGGATTTGTAGCTGCATTATGTTGCAATGCAGGGCCTAAGGGATTTTTTTTTAGCATGTTCTCCCAAAGGCAGGAACCTTTGCACCAGTGCTGGGCTGACAGACACGAGAAGCAGCAGAGGATGTGTCTGCGTCAAACAAGATGGAGTTAGAAAGAAAAGGGATGTTTTGTAGATCCCAAGACCAAACAGTAAGAAATAAAGTATGTATTTGAAGCTCTGAGAAACAAAAATGTACCTGGATTCCCTTGGATTTGGCACTGGATAGGACCCTCACATTTCCCTCATCCTCATGTGGCTTGTGCAGATCGATGTGAAATAAAACACATCAGCTGCTCTTCCCACCAGCACCCATAGCCCCTGCTGCAGAAGCTGGCAGCTGAGGAGGGTGAAACCATCCTCGTTTTCTGATTAAACCAACATACCCCAAAGGACAACAGAGAAACCAACCCCCAAACCCTAAAAAATTGGAGAGCAGGGAGAAAGATGATCAGGAAAAAAACCCAAGACATCAGCCCCAACCTGGGAGCTGGAAATGCAGAATCAACGCACCCAAACCTGGCCTCTGTGCCTTGCACAGGGGGTTGTGGAGTCTCCTACTCTGGAGATATTCAAGGCCCGTCTGGACAAGTTCCTGTGTGATGTACTCTAGGTTACCCTGCTCTTGCAGCGGGGTTGGACTAGATGATCTTTTGAGGTCACTTCCAACCCTTGGGATTCTGTGATTCTGTGACTTGGTGCATTAGCTCCAAGGACACAAGTCCCTGCAGGGTGCTGGCTTTGGTCTCTGTGCGGTTATGATGTGTGTTGGATACATGGATATGTTGGCAACTATGTCTGTGTGCCATGGTTATTTTTACACTGTATTTATGTCATTTTTTTATTTTAAAACTCTATTTTGTATAATTATATATTACATTCCATCATAGTGATATTATATTAAGATATCAGAAGTATTGTATAAAGAAGCTTGGGAAGAGGCTGGTCACCATTTGCCATCAGCCTGGAGAAGAGAAAGCTCCAGAAAGAACTTAGGGAAGCTTCCAGTGCCTAAAGGGGCTGACAAGAAATCTGGAGAGGGGCTTTTGACAAGGGCCTGTAGGGACAGGACAAGGGGGAATGGCTTTAACCTGACAGAGGGGAAATGAGATGAGCTCTTAGGCAGAAGTTGTTCCCTGTGAGGGTGCTGAGGCCCTGGCACAGGGTGCCCACAGAAGCTGTGGCTGCCCCACAGTGAACACCCCTGGCAGTGTTCAAGATTGTTCAAGTGTTCCAGGTTGGACGGGGCTTGGAGCAACCTGTCTAGTGGAAGGTATCCCTGACCGTGACAAGGTTGGAACTGGATGAGCTTTAAGGTCCCTTCCAACCCAAACCATTCTGGGATTTGATGATGCTATGATTTGGCACCACAGATCCATCCTTCTTCAGCTTCCCCACCACTTCAGGTATCACAATACCTCCAATTCGCTGAGTATCTGCTAAGCCCTCCCCTGCCTGGTCACTCAGGGAATTGCTAAAGCCAGCCACAAGGCAGAGGCAGTTGCTTTGAAAGGAACCTGTGAGGGAGTTGCAGGGGGGATGTGGTACATGGAGGCTCGGTGAAAGGTGGGATTTAATAAAACACAAAAACAAAGAGATGGGTGAGTAAGAAACAGCTTTCCCTGTGCTGAGCCCTCAGAGCTGCCCCCGTGGGAGAGAGATGGAGCAGAAGGTGCTGGTGGGACCCTGGGATGTGAGTGCTGGGAACAGGCACTGAAACCGAAGCCAGAATATCAATCAAACGTGCTGGGAGTATTATCATGAAAACCAGTCAGACCGGTAGCCAAGCACGTCTGAAACGTGGATCCCAGCACATGGTCCGGGTAAAGGGTCGGCTGCCTTTGTCCTGCTGCGCGGGAGCAGCACGGAGCTGGCGGGAATGCCTGAAGGAAATGACATTTCTAAAAGATCCTTCTCTTCCCACCTACTTTGTGTCCATCCTTTGTTCTCAAGGATTTCTTGTGGATTTTGGTTTCCTTAGGATTTGTGCATGGCCAGATGCTCTTCTTTTGAACTGACAATCACAGGGGAGCCGGTTGGCAGAGCTGAGAGACAAAGCTGGACCCAAACCAGCAAAGAGGGTGTTAGGTGCATCAGGAACGTGATAGTGACTAAAATACCCTGTCTTCCACACCTGCAGGTCACTGAAACCCTGCTTAATGTGCTTTCTGTGCATCCTGAGGGCTAAGTGCACTCCAGGCCACCTACCCAAGCTCTTGCCCCTGCATTAACCCCTTTGGAGCCTGCTCAGAGCAGGGTGATGGATGCCATGAGCCCAGATTCCTCACCCCTGGGGATTTTAGTTTAAGCATTACCCTCCCAGCTGCCCCAAGAGGTTGTATCATTTCTTCAGCTGCTTCACTTAGGAGCCAGCACGTTCACAAACCCACACAGCAGCCGTTTAAACTTAGGGAAGATGGAGGAGAAGGGATATTGTCCCACAGGTCCCTCTGGCAAGACGGGCATCTGCCTTTATCGTCCGCAACCAGCTCTGTAAGTCCCCAACACTCGCCAGCCACGGCCCTACCTTTGTTTTTCCTAGGAGGAGTTTTCCATAGCTGACCTGCACTGCTCTGAGGGGCTCTTTGGGTGCTGCAGCTGGAGCATCCCCAGGGAAGTGGATGCTTCCGGATGGAGCGGCTCTGCCAAAGACGCCGTGCAGGGGCTGGTTTCACATCTCTGTGTGGCCTGGCAGCACCTGCATCTTAGCCAGCAGCTCCTCATGTTTCATTCCTGAACTGAGTTATTTATCCTAACTAGACCAAACCAGCACCTAAACCAGCTTTGTGATTAATAAAACTAGTTATGTTAGCAGCAGCCATGCAAGACTAGGTGCGTACAGCCTCCCAAACTGAAAACACCCCAAATCCACCCAAGTGCCTGAGAGCTACTGAAAATAACAGCGATTCCTCCTGATCTCTGCTTTGATGTAGCAATTAAAAAAGCCCCAATACAAACCTCCAAACCCACCTCATTCTGCTGCTGCCAACCCTGGGTGCCGCTTGTTGGCTCCCTTGTCTGTGCTCATGAAACGCTGGTGGTTCAAGTGCCGTGTTGCCTGGAAAAGGACAGAACAAACCGGAGCGCGCTGTCTGTGAGAGCTTTGTGTTTGCTGGAAGGGTGCCCAGAGTCCACGAGTGCAGATGTTAGGGAGCGATTAATTCTAGAAAGGCCGTCTTCAAATTCAGAGCACTGCGAGCCAGAGTAAGACTTAATATCCATAAGAAACCTGGAGAGGTGCTTTTGACAAGGGCCTGCAGGGACAGGACAAGGGGGAATGGCTTTAACCTGACAGAGGGGAGATTGAGATGAGCTCTTAGGCAGAAGTTGTTCCC
>JBCJKH010048455.1:5291-21054 GCA_039877255.1 Loriculus beryllinus
GGTGGGGGGTGTTTAGCGCACTCTGTGTTGGTGAAGGCGGGGATATGGAAGCACCCCGGACGCCCCCACTGCCCTCACCCGTGTCCCCACAGGAAGCGGGGCTGGCGAGCACCAACCTGAGGACACTGACGGAGAGGCTGCAGGAGCTGGCGCAGGGCACCCAGAGCTTGGTGCTGGGGGGGCTGCCGGCGGGGGCTGCCCCCCGGCCACCCTCCCTCGCCCTCCTGGCTCGTGTGGTCGACCTGGTCCGGGCTGCCAAGGGGCTCTTCTCTTGGCTCAACAGGTCTGGGGTGGGTAAGGGCAGCCGTGGGTGCTGGGTGCCCCCCACACCTGGGGCTGAGCTCTCTGCACCCCCTCTTCCCTACCCAGGTACCTCTTCTCCACCCTCAATGACTTTTCAGCCAGCCAGGACATCGTCCTGCTCTGCACCCAGCTGGCAGAGACGCTGCAGGCGGTGGGTGCCCAGGGTGGTTCTGCTGCCCCAAGGCCATGGTGATGGGCATGATGCTGTGTGTGTGGTGGTGGTGGGGGGGGAGTAGAGCCAGACCCTGCTCTCTTGTCCCTCAAAGCCCTGCCTGCTGGAGTGGGGGCAAGGGGGGATGTGGTACATGAGGGGGGTTCCCTGTGGGGCCTCCCCAGCTGGGATGGAAGGGGGCTAAGCCATCCCATCCTGCTCAGCCCCATGTCTTGCCTACCCAGGACTGCCCTGCGGCCAAGAGGGACAGCCGGATCCTGCAGATTGTAAGTGCTGGGTGAGGAGGGGTTGGCAGGCATGGGGGGGGGTCCCTAATGCTGCCACAGCCCCTCCTCAGCCCCCCCTGTCACCTGCAGTGCCAGCACATAGTGGGCATCTGCGAGAGCATCGTGGGCTGCAGCCCCCCGGCACTGCTGGACCGCAGGGCTGTGCTGCAGCGTGTGGTGCTGCAGGGCAGTGTCCCCATGACCCTTGACACCCCGATGCTGCCCTCCAGCCCGTGGGGGAGCCCCCCGACGTCCCCCGACACCCTAACACCGCCCTCTGAGCCCCTGGGGAGCACCCCCCAACTCCTCACTGCCCCACTGGTGAGTCCCCACTGCTCCGGTTGCCTCCCCCCCCGTGCCTGGCATCCCTCTCACACCTCCCTCCTGTCCCCTCCCAGGGCTTCAAGATCACCTCCACCACCTCCTGCCTGCACTTTGTGTCTGCAGCGACCTCGGAGGTGAGTGAGGGGCTCCCTTCCCTGCCTGTCACCCCTCACAGAGCCCCTGAGCCTCCCCTCCCAGTCCTGAGCTGGGGGAGGCTGCCTGCAGCTAAGACCATGGAGCTAAGAGAGCCTGGCCCATGGTGGGAGCCCCCCTGCACCCCAGTCCTACCAGGCAGTGCTGTGCCAGCTCAGGTGCTGGTTAATGATTAACCCCTGCCTGCCGGTTACCCCAGTCCCACCTTGCCTCTGCCCTAGGCCCTGGCTGCCCACAGGGGCCTCATCCTGCCCGGGGATGAGATCGTGCAGGTCAATGAGCAGATTGTGGTGAGTTGGAAAACACACGGGCACAAGGGTGGTGCTGGTTCCAGCAGCTCCATGGATGGGGAGCTGCAGGGATGGAAGGATGAGGGACACAGGGCCTATGGGTAGAAGGTTTTGGGGGGGACATGAGACCTGCAGCTGGGAGGGGGGTGACACAGGACCTGTGTCCTGCAGAGTGCAGGAGCCATGGCTGGGAAAGGTCTGGAGGTTACAGAAGCCACTTCATGGGAAGGTTTGGGGGATGCGGGAGCCATGGGAGTGCATAGGGCTGGGAGGCCATGGGGCAGTGTGGGGCTGTGTGTGTCCCCTGTGTGTGGTTCACCAGGCAGTGCGTGCAGGTGGGTTGGACACGCGTCAACCTGGCAAAGAAGCTGCTGGAGAACGTGAGCAAAGTGACGCTGGTGCTGAAGAAGATCCCCCTCGACCTGCCCGGCTCCCCATCCTCTCCCAGGCAGCAGGTGAGTGATCCCAGCACTCCCAGTACAGCCCCAGTGCCACACTGGGCTATGCTGGGAACACCGCAGGGATGCTTGGAGCTGGGGCATCTCCCATCACATTGGTGGTCCCTCAAGCTCTGGGGTCCGTGGCGGGATGTCACCTGGGCCTGACGCTCCATCCGCAGCTCCTGGAAGCATTTCTGGATGCTGCAGATTCCACCAGCACCAGAAGCAGTGAGTGCCCAGGCAGCCCTGTGTCCCTGACCTCCAGGTGAGCCCAGTCCCCTGGCACCCTGACTCCTCCAGCACGGCCACCATGGAGCTGCATCCAAAGCCTCTTCCCAGCTCTTCCTGGCAGGAGAGGCGCCGGCAGCAGTGTGCTGGGAAGCTGCCAGTGGTCTTAAGGAATGGAAAAAAAAAAGCAGTTGTGTTTGTAACTCATTCACTTGGTAACGTTTTAATGGGGTTGGGACTATATTTAGATGTGACTTTTCTCCTCTCCCGGAATGGAAAGGCGTTTGTGGAGCCGGTAGCAGGAGCCGCCAGGCTGGGCTCTGACCGAGCTGGTGCTGAGCCTCTGCTGCCGTTGCCTCCGACCCCACTCCTCTTGAGCAGGGACAATTGTGGGTGCCTGAGCAAGCGTGGGGCCGGCTGGAGCCCTGTAGTGGGACCCCCACAGTGCTCAAGAGGGGTTGGAGCTTAAGGATCCCTTTTTGCTCCAGTGCTGCTGCTGCTGACTTTGACTCGGGGCCAGACTCTGCACTGGACCCTGTCACAGACGAAGAGGCAGGAGAGGACAAGCAGAACTCGAGGCTGCCCAGAGTGGCTGTGGGGGAGCTGCCAGCACTGCCCAGCTATGGTAGGAGGGGAGCAGAGGGGGTACGTGGGGTGCAGTGGTTTCTCCCCTGGGGCAGGAAGCTGCAGCCCTGATTGCTGTGTGCAGGTGCTGCAGAGGAGGTGGCACAGGAGAGTGGCTCCCCACTGGGCACCCTTGCTGCAGAGCTCAGCCCCATGGCAGCCCCTGTGGAGGGGACTGGGGGTGCAGACCTCAGCCAGCACCCTCGGGAGGTGAGGACTGGTGGGAGGGGAGCGCTGAGCCTTGGTGTGTGGGGGGGACAGACACTGGGAGGACATCGGTGTGGGGTGTGAATGTTGGAGCTGGGTGGCAGAATGCCTGTGCTGGGGTGAGCTCTCTGCTGAGGGGGGTGCAAGCTGGGGGTGCCTAAGGGGCTGTGGGTACTGCTGGGGGGGGGAGTTGGGGTTATCTAATGCTGCTCTGCATTCACCCCCCTGCGCTGTCCCTAAGCTCTTGTCTCTGTGTCCCCATCCAGGGCAGCCCCCAGAGAGGACGCAGACCAAAAGGTGAGCGGGACCCTGCCGGGGCTGTTGTGCACAGGGGCTGGGGGCTCCCCCAGCCTCTGTCTCTTCCTGCTCTTGACCCCCCCGATGCCCTGGCTGGCAGGAGTGGTGACCAGGCTGAGCCGCCGGCGGGTCTCGTGCCGGGACCTGGGCCGGGTGGATTGCGATGGCTGGCTCCTCAAGAAGAAGGATCACGGAGGCTTCATGGCCCAGAAGTGGAAGCGGTGCTGGTTTGTGCTGAAGGGCCACACGCTTTACTGGTACCATCACCCCAACGTGAGTGGCACCCCTGGCGTGTCCTTGGGGTTCCTGTCCCCAGCACTCGCTCGGGTGCTGGACGCAGCTGCCTCCCGTGCAGGATGAGAAGGCTGCAGGACTCGTCAATGTGGCCACCTATGACCTGGAGAGCACAAGGGAGCAGAAGAAGAAATAGTGAGTGGGGTCTGTCTCACCGTGGACCTCCTGGCTGGTGGTGGAAGGGGGTGGGTGGTGCTGTCCCAAGGGCACGTGTTGAAGAGGCCTCCTGGGTACCAGCTGCATGTGCCCATGGGCCTGATAGGGTCCTCCTGGGACTGTAGGGGGGGGGGTTATCCCACAGCATGGGAGCCCCTACTCTGAGCAATATGTGTGTTTTGCTACCTGGGACAAGGATGAGCCCCAGAGCAGCTTCAATGGCAAAGAAAAGCCTGAACTCCAGGGCTGGGTTGGGATGGTGGGGCTGCGATACAGGAGAGGCTGGATGCGGGATGGGGACTGGCTCTGGGGCTGGGTAACCACAGCAGCAAAGGCAGCTGCCTGCTTGTCCTGCTCCAGTGTGTTCCAGCTCTGCCATCAGAGGTACAAGCCCTTCATCTTCGCTGCAGAAACGCTGGCTGATTTGAGCATGTGAGTAACGCACCGGCCAGTGCTCACCAGTGCTGGTCCCACGGCACGGGGCTGGCCATGACCTGTCTTGTGTGTGTGTCCTTTCTTTCCCTAGGTGGGTCAGTCACTTAATAACAGCCAAAACAAAGTACACGCTGGCCCACCAGTTGGTCCCAGACAGGGAGGAAGGTAACCAGCCCTTCTCGAGGCGGGAGATGGGGTCAATTCCCTTGGGGGAGATGGGAACCCTCCGGGGACAGCCATGCCCGGTCCATCATTCCCATCATTTGGGGGAGATGTGGGGAATGCTCCCTGAGAGAGGTCTGGGGTGATGCTGAGGGCTGGGGGGTGGGAGGGGGAACAGCAGGGGCTTCTCACTCCCTCTGCTGTCACTGTCCTCTCCTTTCACCTCCAGACTGTTACAGTGAGACAGAAGCTGAGGATCCTGATGATGAGTGCCCCAGGCCTGGCTGTGACCTGGTGAGTTGCCCTTGGGGACACCATGGGGAGGGGATGGAGGATCCTTGTCTCACCCCATCTCTCCCTCAGCCAAGGAAAGGGTTGCAAAATGCCCCAGAGAAAGCCCAGCTCCTCCCGACCTGCAGTGAGCCCGGCAGCCCCCAGCCCTGCGCATCCACGGGTGAGTGCTGGGGGGGTGACATCTGTCACCTTGTGTGCATCCTTTAAGTTAGGGCCTCCCTTTTGGTGTGCTGCCTGTGTGCTGTGGGGGGGGGGTGTGTGTAACCTGAGTTGGGATGTACCTGGGTGTGAACCATGTAGTGTCTTGGGATTCTCTCGGGGCAGTGCCTTGGGATTTGGGGCTGCAACGCTGCCCCTTTCCTCACCCAGAGCCCAGCGGGGAGGACCTCGAGTGCCTGATGCGGTGTCTGCAGCAGGGGGGGGTGTCCCTCATGGGGCGGCAGCAGGTCCTGACGCAGGAGCAGCACCGCAAGTCCTTCATCCGCCGCAGCAAGAACCCCCTCATCAACGCCAAGGTGCACGCGGTGCGGGTCCTGCAAAGCACGCTCAAGGTGGGAGCCCACGGCCCCCTCACCCCGCAGACCACCCTGCCCTGGGGCGGAGGGGGGGGCTGCCCCACGACAACCCCTCTTTGTCAGCAGGCGAAGCTGGCGGAGCTGCAGGCCCTGGAGCGGTTGCTCAGCGATGCTGCGCTCACCTCGGAGAGGTTCTCCCGCTGGAAGGAGGAGCACCAGGAGCTGTACCAGGAGCTGCGGGAATGCTGGGCAGGGCGGCAGGGCCAGGACCATGACAGGGGGCTTGGGACCGAGCGTGGCCTCCCCCAGGATGGGGCTGAACCCTGAACCCCCCCTCCCTGACTTGTCTGGCACTGCTGTGGGAGCAGAGCGGGTGCTCTGCCCATGCAGGGCTGCGTGCGGGACATTGGTGATGTGTCTGGAGGCTCAGCCCCCAGCATGGACCTGCCACAGGAAACGTGGCTCCTGCTGCATCCCCTTCTCTTGGCTGGGACCTGCACTGACAGGAGCTGACTCTTCTCAAGGATGTTTCGCCTTGCCTGCATGTTGGAAAAGGGGCTGCTGATGGCATCGGATAAAGGCTGCAGATCCCCACTGGGCTTATGCTAACCCTCCATCGCTCCACTTTTTTCCCCCTCAATCTCTCCATTTTCCTCCATCATTGCTTCTAACTCCCTCATTCTCTAGCTCCTTGTGCCACACTTCCCTCTCTACGCCACCTCGGATGCCTCAGAAACCAAAGTGCAAATGCCCACCCCCTGTTCCTAAGCCTCAGGGGCCAGGACAGGAAGCTGGTGCTGGGCATCACTTGCAGATGGTGAGCTCCGGAACAGTGCCACCACCATGGCAATCCACCCTTGCTTTGCCACCTACAACTCCATCTGGGTACTGCCCCCTGAGGTGCCCAGAGCCCAGCTCTCAAAGTGCCCCCCATCAGCCCTTCCTGCCCTCCCTAAATACCCAATGCAAACCTGCTAATCTGAAATAAAATGGTTTCATGTACGGATAGCTGCTGATGGATGCGCTGCTGAACCCCAACCCATCCAGGAGCTCTCGCTGGAGGAGAAAAACCCTGAGTGGCTGTAAATGGAAAAACCAAACCCAAAAAGCTCAGAGAGCTCAAAGCCATCAAAAGACTGAAGGAACAGCAGAGGCCAAGAGCTGAATGAGCTCCCTAATGAGCGGCTGTGCCTCAGGTAGGGGAGGCCCCACCATCCTCCCGCATTCCATGGGGAAAGGGGAACACCACCACCTGGGATAAAGGCAGCCAGAGCACCCAGTGCACACGTGCAAGATGTTTATGGCTGAAGGGAGCAACCAAGAAAGCAACTTGCCTTCAAAGGAGCAACATCCCCTTTTCCCTATAGCCATAACCGTTACCCTGGTGAGGGGATGAGCTGTGTAGTTACACCTCACGTTCCGGGCTGTTCATAGGAAAAGATGGACCACTAAAACCAACCTAAACCTCCAAACAGCCTCTGGAGTCCTGGAGCACGGCTCAGAGTGCAGACACCCAAGCCCTGCTCCCACACCTGAGGTGCAGGACACAAAGCTGCATTGGCTCATGTCCTTGCCAGGCCACTCTCCATTGTGGTTGAAAAGCTGTGGCTGGCAAGAGGGGAAACATCACACCCGTTTCTATGTATACATACACATATATATGTTTACATGTATATATGTAATATATATATTTACATATATGTGGCTGTACTATGAAAAGGACTTGTAAATAGTCAGTGGCAAGGGGTTGTTCAATCCCAAGTACCTGCCATGGGACAGAACATGGGCTAAGGACCATGTCCTGGCCCTAAGGGCCTTTAATGTTTCTCCAGGGTAAAGGGGAAAGTTTCTTTTCCAACTATGTCAGTGGCTCCCATACACACGTCAGTATAAATATATATTTTATCTATCCATATATACAGGTGACCTGGTTTAGTGTGAGGTGTCCCTGCCTATGGCAGGGGGGTTGGAACTGGGTGATCTCAAAGTCCTTTCCAACCTTAACTATTCTATGATTCTGTGTATGCATTTAAACACGTATGAAGGCGTATAAACATATATAAAATGCATCATCTCTGTCAAACACACAAATCCTCCACCGCCCTCCGTGCAATGCCTGCTATTTGCCTCCAGGTGTACTCAAGTCTCCACGTTTCCCCTCTGCCCGTCCAGTCTGTCCTGCTGCTGGAGGATAAATCACAGAACCATAGAATTACGCTGGAAAAGACCTTTAAGGTCACAAAGTCCAACCCTTACCCAGCATTGCCAATGCCACCACTAACCCATGGCACTGAGGCCTCATCTCCACTGTGCATGGCCGGTGCCCGCAGCCCTGCCCTGGGCAGCCTGTTCCAATGCCTGAGCACCCTTTGGGGCAGGAATTGTTCCTCAGCTCCATGCTGCTCGCAGCTCCCTGCCCCTGCCTCGCTTCAGCGGGGCCGATACCGGGGGAGCGAGCGCAGGGCCGGACAAAGGCCCTTCCACAAGGATTCGTCCGGTTCGCTCCGTTCCTGTCACCGAATCCGCGGTTGCGGGGACCTCCCGGGTCCCTGCTCCACCCGCGCCAGGCACGGATCCAGGGGCTTCACCCCCGCTAACGAGGCTGAACCGCGGGACCCGGGGGCTCCGAGCGCTGCCGGTACCGGACCCGCGCCCTCCCGCACCGGAGGGGGGGGGGGGGAGGAACCAGCCTCTCCGTCACGTGACGCCGCTTTCCCGGCCCCTCCCACCGGTGCCGGTTGCGGCCGGGTCAGTGGGGAGGTGCCGGGCAACGTCACGAGCCGTGCCCCGCCCCCTCCCCCCCCCCCCCCACCGCCGAGTCACGTGACGCCGTCCCGGGACTATGAGGTCAGCGGCTGCGCGTCACGTGATCGCTGCCTACGCGCAGTGGGGCCGGGCGCAGATGGCGGACGCCGAGGCTGAGGCGGCTCCGCGGCCCGAGATGCCGCGGGTGGTGGCGGCGCTGCGGGCCCGGCTCTGGCAGCTGCAGGCCGAGCTCCGCGAACAGGAGGTGTCGGAGCCCTCGTCCCGTAACTACTGCAGGGGCTTCTGCCAGGTACGGCCCGCGTTGGGCTGGGCCGCGCTGCGGGCCGGGGCTCCGGGCCGGGCCTTCCACCCACCCACCCGCCCGGCGGAAGGGGGATCCCGGTGTGGGGACGCTCCGGTGCTGGGGCTCTTGCACCGTTGAAGTGTCTGTGCTCCGGTAGGGCCTCGGGCCGGGGCGGTTGGTAACGGCCGCACCGCGCTCTCGGTGCGGTCATGGCTCCGGTCCTGGAGCTTCGCGTTGTTTCTTGTTTCGTTCCGTGTCTGGGGATCGGAGCCGTGTGTTTGGGCTTGATTGGGATCTGCCGTGGAACCGGCGGTCCGTGCTGGTCGGTGGGGGCCTGCGGTGGTGTGAGGGCACTGAATGAGCTGCTGTGGGCTGGGGATCTTGTCCGGGTACTTGCTCAGTGCAGCTCAGGCTGAGGATCAGCAGTGTCCGAATTGAGCCATTGCCTTCCAGAAGAAGAGCTGAATTTGATTAAAATCGCAGTGATGGAGAGAACTTATCCTTAGATAAATTCTTTCAGTGGGTCGTTAGTGTTTGCTTCTGCCACCATAATTTACCGTGAGCTGTGTAAGTGTTGCTGGGTTGGAGATCTGTCCCTCTTGAAGCTGACGAGATTGTGCTTTCTAAAATGCCAAATAAAATCTGGTTTATAAGCTAGTTTCATGTGATACAGCCGTTGTGTTTGAGTGGAGATTGGCAAAGCTGGGTACCAGATGAGACCAAAAGAATCCTCCTGGTGCGTTATAGATAAGTGATGTTCCCCTTCACAGTCCTGGGTTTTGCATCCACAGCCTGTGTACTTTGCTGTCCTGTTCTGGGGGATGGGTAGCTCGTCCCTTACCACAGCAACAGAAGGAGTCTATTTGTTAAGTTTCAGAACTGTTGTTTGTCAAACTGGAGGGTGATGTGGTTGCCTACCGCGGGGTATGGCCCAAGTGAAGCCAACTGTTAAAGGTCTGGGGCCCTGCAGTGACACAGAACCCAGGGTAACCTGGGTGACTGCCTCTCTTGCTGACCTTGTTTCCAAATGGCATTCATTGTATCAGAGCAGATATTCAACTGACACTTAGTAGAGGTTCTCAAGGTTTTTAGCATGCACAGGCATCCAGTCACTGGGTTAGTTTGGTACAGAGGAAGCTTTAGAGGAGGTACTTGTTGGAAGACTGTTCTGTTACCTAAAAAAACAAGCAAAAGACCCCACCAAAGGCTGTGGCTCAGAAAGTGTGCATCTCTTGTGCTGACATTAATGGTGGTCTTGTTTTAGAGCTCTGGGATTATCCAGATAAAAATAAAAACCATCTATCCTAGGCTGACATCAGGACATTTCTGATTGTCGTGACTGTCGTGACACCAACAGATACAGTGGGAAAGGGGAAACGGTTACTCTGTGATACAGAAACTTTGAGCTTGAATTTGTGATGTTATTGTGCAGTCAAACCACTGTGTTTAGGATGTACTTTGGCATCTTGGTTTCTCCTTCTGACTGGGGATGTTTGTGACTGTTGCACTGAGTTTGAGAGCGAGGACTTAAAAATAACTTAAAGTCTGCCCCTATGAAATTGAAGGAGCTCAACTTAACTCTGTGTTAATGACTTGGAGGTGTCTTGTCACAAGCTTATTAAGCTACAGCAGCACATACCTAGAGGGAAGCTGAACTTAATTGGCCTTAAATACAATCTGGGGAAGTAGCTGTGATGAGGGTCGTTGCCATGGATGTGCCATCATCCTATGTGTGCATCTCTGGTAAGGTCCTGAAAGGTGTTTTGTTTGTCATGGAAGTTCCTAAAGTTGCCAGGACACAACTGAATCAATAGCTTTCCTATGCTTTGAGCTGTCTGGATGCTCTGTTTCACTACATATAAACCCATGCTGCCATGTGCAGCTTGCCAGTAGCTCTTCCTGGGAATGATGCTGGATGCCATGATTACCTTGAATATCCCTCTGTTTTTGAGCAGGGGGGTAACACTGGTGTCCATGGTAATACAACAACAAAACTCATGAATCCTAACTAGTGGCTTGGCTCTGGAGTTTTATACTGTACAAGCATGAACGCTTTGCATGTTCACCTTAGGAAAAACCTGTTTGTTGAGGAGCTCCATGTGAACACTGTGTGTGTGTGAGCTTGTGCCATGGAGAAAGTTACCTGTGAAGCAGATGATGTAGGACATCAAAGCATCCCATCTGCCAATACCCAGCACATGCTGGCTTTCTGCAGTGATTAAAGGTGTCACAGCTGAGGACTGTCAGTTGCAATCTAGTGTTTTTAAGAAGTGGAAGTTGTTGTTTGGTTGGTCGGTGTCTTGTTTGTGTTTTTGAGGGTTTTTTTCCCCTTAAAAGCTGTAATAATAGGTCAGGCAGCTTGGATTCATTTAAATAGGTTCTCAGCAAGAAATTGATGCTTCACAAGAAATGCAGCTAAGCAGGTATCCCAGCATTGCAGGACATGAGGACCTGGGCAGTGTTGAGGACCTGGGCTCCTCTGTAGATGCCATGGTAGGAGAATGTGTGTGACCTCAGAACTTCGCATCCTACTCATGGTTTAGATGTGTGCTTGTAGTCAAAGGAAAGAGGATAGGATAAAGTTTAAATGGTTGTGTGTTAACCAGACTTAAAATGCTTGAGTACTCTCTTCAGGTAATTAGACTGTAAGGCAGTAATTGGTCATGAAAGTGTTACTTGACTGTTTCTTCAGCTCAAGGGTTATATATTTCTGACAAATTCAAAATGATGTAATTTTACCTTTATAGACTGCCAGGAAAAGTCTGTAGTGAACTACTGAACTTGTATTGCTTGTGCAATAGCAAAAAGGGCTTTTAAGAGCCTCTGTAATACAGTTACTGTGTTTTGCCTATTTATTAGTACACTAATACTAACAACATAAGAATGTTCAAACCCATGTAGCTTTGAAGTTCAAGCTGTTAATAATCCTCTTGCCTTGAACCTGTCTTATACACTGAAACCAGCAGTGCTCAGCTCTGGAGGAGGGTTCTGATAAATGGCTACTCAATGAATTGCTAATATGAGCTGCAAGACTCTTGGTCTCTGCTGGGATTGCACTCAAGCAATGGTACAGCATTTCCTAGTAAGTTTGTTTAATCTTAGGGAACATTCTGCCATGTTTTATGGGTTCATACAGACCAGGTAATTGATGATCTCAGGGTCTATCAAAATAGGTGAATACTAAATTTGGCTTTTTGAATAGATTGGTTTTAATGGATGCATTTTTAGAGAAGTGCAGAGTTTTGAATGTTTGATTTGTTTCTGTAGTTGCCTTACTGCTGGGTTTACTCAACATGATAGTCATCAATTGGGTCTCTCAAGGGACTACAGCTTGACAGCCTTTGAATGTAATTTAATGCTTCTCATGCTGTAAGTAGTTTGAGTTATATGGTCAAATCCTTCATTAAGCTGTTAGAGAAGCACTTAGGCTGGCTTAGTTAACTAGTCATTGCTTCTGCTAGTGATCTTTGTGCTTTGTTTAAGGAGGATCTTTGTACGCTTTCAATCTTCCCTTTCCTTATAACTATTAATGTTGTGTGGTCTTTTGAAGAGTTTGTAACTTCCATTCACCTGAGAGTTGTGTTACTGAGTTCTAGGAGAATAATCTATGAATTGGGCTTGATTTTTTTTTTTTACTGATGCTTAGATGGTCTTTTTTAGAGAGTGTTTTTTTTCTCTTAAACATCACACGTGGTTATGTCAGTCCAATGGATATCTGCATTTGATTTCTGCCCTAGGGCTAGTGTTGTACAGTTAGATCACTGACATGATTCCAGATTGCCCACAAAATAGTGTGAAGTTGGCCACTTATTTCTTGCTGTGTTCAAAGTTAGGCTTCGTCTTGGAGGCTTCTAACTGTTATGACCACACTTAGGTTTAGGAAGCTCATTGTAGGATCACCAGTAGTGTCTTCCTTCCAGTCATAATCTGACATGATCCTATGTGTGTGTTTATAGGTGTTAAAATAAATCCCTTGACAGAGTCCCAACTTGAAGTAATTTGAAGCCTGATATGACCTGGTCATCCTCTTGGGACATTTTGGCTTGTATTAAATGATAGGCTGGAGCACTCTGAACTTTTCCATACGATCTTGGCCCTAAGAGTTGCACAAAGCACAATCATCATCTTCATTGGTTTGTGTTTTCTTTGCAGCTGGTACCTTGTTTGGCTTAGGGAGGGTGCAGCATGAGAGAGGGATTGTAACTGGTAAGAACACAGGCATAATGCTGTGGAGTTGCAGGAGGACATGCATGAAGATGTTCCTTATGAAACAAGCTGACAGTAGAGCTGAGGAGTCCTTAGCTCAGTGCCCTGCTTGCTCTCAGTATTCCTTTACGACTATAGGAAAACACCATGATGGTATAGTGAAGTTTTATAAAGGCTGGGAGAGAACTACTGCCATCCCTGTGCTGATCTTTGGAATGACTTTTCTTTCTCTTTAAACTGTCTACATTTTTCCATTGCTTCTTCATTGCTGCCTCTGGATAGTGTAGGATTGCTGTGGGCAAGTAGTAAAACGTAGGATAATTCTGCATGTGAGAACTGACCACATAAAAAGGTCTGATGTGGGTTTTGTATCCCCTTGTAATGGCTTCGTCTTTAAAATACCACAACTGGGTGATTTGTTCTTCATCTTGGAACTTCTTGCATATTTGTCTGCATTCTCACTATAAATAAAGATTCCAGTGTTACATGTGTGCTCCTGTCTCCATGGTAGTTGAAGCAGAGTGCAGAACTCCTCCCTGATATTTTAACTAAACAGTTCACATTGTGCCAACTGCATCCAGCTTGTTCCTCAATAGAAATTCTGATAATTTCATCAAAAATAATAAAATAAATGCTTTTTTTAATTATTATTAAATAAAAGGGAGAACTTCTTTTTAGGAGAAAAGCTACAATTTTATTTCTCCTTCAGAGTAAAAGTTCATTTCCAGGAATTCTTCCACTGCCTTGTGTTAGATATGGCATATTGATATTTGGGTTCCACTGCCTGTGTTTGATATTGCATATTGATATTTGGGTTTTAGCTGAAAGTGGGTGATGAGAACTTCTAATGCTAACTCCTTTTCTTTCAGACACTGCTGCAGTATGCTGGCAGCCGGGGTGCATCCGAACACATCCTACCTTTTCTGGAAGTATATCGAATCTCCATCCAAAGCTTTGCTAATGCACGACCTTACTTGACTACCGAATGTGAAGATGTTCTTCTGGTACTTGGCAGGCTGGTGCTGTAAGTTTTAAGTTGATACATTATCTTATTGATAAATGAATGAGAATATGTACTTTATAAATGAAAGAACAAGTGGTTGAACTAATGTGGTGCTTCATTTGACAACTGTGTTTGTTTTATTATCTTTGATTATGATTGAATGTCTTAAGAACTGGGTTTTTTATCTTACCACAAAAATCTGCTGGAGTATTGCTAACGGATGTGAACAAGTGGTAAGGCTTTGTTCTGCTGTGTCATAATCAAGGCAGGTACTGAAATTTTGAAAGTAAGAATAATTTTCTGTAGAAAAAGCTTAGTGTGGTCCTCATGGAACAGAAGCTTTAATATTAGACCTCCATGCGTGGATTAATAAACCTGTATCACTTGCTGTGTGGTTGCTGCTGTCAGTGTCCTCTCAACATGTTCCTTTCTGAAAAGGATGAGCTGGTTTGTATTTATGGCGAGCAAGTTGTGCATGTGGGCTGTCGCTGCAGGATAGCAAACTGAACACATTAGTTCAGCCTGAGCTTTTTGACAGGTGCCAGTAGGAAAGACTTAAAGGACAGCACTTCTTGGAACAAAAGAGACAACTATTTTACAGGCCATCAGCTAAGATGCAGTAACTTGTAGTGCCTTGTAGTCTGTTGGAAGTGGGAAGCAGCTATTTGTGATTAAAAAGAGTAGCCTGGGGCCTTTCACACACTGGAGGAGAATCAGTTGCTACCATTGACCTGCAAAGATAACTTGATGTGCCAGTCATTCGTTGCTGGTAAGGTTTTATTCGAAGGGGGAGGGTGGAGATCTAAAACCTTGAGTATAAAGGTCACCATGAAGTAAAAGTAATTCTAGGACAGTTTTTCAGGGGGCTGTTGTCTCTTTGTTGTCAGGAGCTTACTCACTTTGTGGGCTGAAATCAAGTGTTCTTTTCCAGAAGGATTTTGCTATGAACTCCTTGGTCAGATGTGGGGTTTTTCTGTGATGTGCTAACTTTGAATCATAGTTCAGAACCAGATATCTCTGTTTGATGCTTTGAATTCTTTACATTTTATTTTAGTTATGAGAAATACGTGAACTAGTAGTGGTTTTTATTTTTCTATTTAACCCTTTATAAAGAAGGAAAACCACATGAAGTCAGGGAAAGTCTGTCTTGTCTTCTCAATAGCAAAACTGAAGACTTCAGCTGCTGAATCATTTACCTGGTACATAATACAGAATATCTGAATTGCTTTTGCAGACTGTCCCTTTATGGATAAAGTAGTCTCATCTTATTATCACTTATTAGATTGTGTATTCTGCCTGTTTCCTACTCATGTCACTTGAAAGCTTGTCATTCACTGTCTTTGTATGCAGGTCATCCATTCCTGGTGCACTTTCTATGTGTTTTGCCACTGTTGGATAATTTGAGGCAGGAATCCAAATTCTTTGTCAAAATTGCTTTTCTGTTGTTGAGAAAAATCTGAATCTTCTGCTAATCCGGCTTCTTCTGTCTCTCAGTGAGAGGAGTTTGTTTGCTGTTCCTTGTGTGTTCAGATAACTTTGTGCTGGAGGACAGAGCAAGGCTGACTTGCTGGAATCTCCCCTGTTGTTGTTATGATTACATTTGAGAACAATCTAAAGAATGATAAAGACAATGTGAGGTTGCAGATAGGGTGAGGTAAATGGCATAACTGAAGTCAACTTTCCCACGGTTTTATTTTACATAAGAGTTTCCAAGGAAGGCAGAGAGGAGTTAGACGAGGGATTTAAAGGTGAAAGTTCCATGAGGGAGAATGGCTATTGTTTGGGTAGGGACATGAAAGTGTCCTGCTGCCTTGTAACTGCAATATTTGGGTTGGGTTTTGTCATGCATACTGTATATTTTCAGACTTGAAGCCCAATGAGAAATGAAACAAGCAAGCTTCCTGTTGTAAAGCAAAAGTGCTCTACTTGCTACTTCCCTTTCAACATCCCTCCCAGAGAAGGGGGAAAGAACTTCTCAGCAGGGTGAGCCACTAACAGCAGAACTCAGCATTGCTGTGGTTTTCCTTGCCACCTGACCAGTTGGGTGTTCACAGTAAATGTGACCTGATGTAGAGGCTGTGCCACCTGTAAGAAACGTGATGCAGATGCAGTGTGAGACCTTGTTGGACCACTCTCTTGCTAACCTTAGGAAATAAAAGGGAAGCTTGGAGTGCTGCCTCTTGTAGTTTACAGATTTGCAGATGATTGTGGTGGAACAGGAATGTTCTCCTTAGCCATGGCCATGAAGGGTCATAGAATCATAGAATCGTTAGGGCTGGAAAGGACCTTAAGATCATCCAGTTCCAACCCCCCTGCCATGGGCAGGGACACCTCACACTAAACCA
>JBCJKH010048456.1:0-20647 GCA_039877255.1 Loriculus beryllinus
GGGCCATCTTCTAAGTGGAATCTCCAGCCCAGGAGAGGGGAGCCCTGACAGCTGTTGAATTTCACTGGTGCTGTTTGCTCTTCTGCTTCCCTTTGCACTTCTGCAACTTCCAGCCAATGATGGCTGGAAAGAAAAATAAACCCTAAAGCAATCAAAAAGCCAGAAAAGGACCCGTTACAACAGATCGTTCAGTTTCTTACAAGACAATCTTTGGTGAGGGAAGAAAAGAGTCTGTGCTGATTTTGTTGATAAAAACCAGAAGATAAGCAGTTAGTTTTCCTTGATCAAAAATCCCTTAAGCAACATTAATTCACATTAGTCTTGATGGTGTTCAAGAACCTTTCCTAGCCATATCAGACTTTAAAGTGCCTACTGCACTGAACTGAATGAAAACAGGATCAACTGCATTCTTAAACTGTCTTGTGTTGGATCATATGTCTTTAAATACCAAGTATTCTTTTACATAACTCAGATTTTGGGGGGGGGGGTTTGTGCAGTGCCAGTACTTCAAATGTTGCGAGAATAGAAGAGATGGAGCGACTTCTGAAACAAGCACACGCTGAGAAGACTAGGCTGCTTGAGAGCAGGGTAAGCAAAATTTGTGAGTAAAACTAAGAGTGGGCCTGTTAGATAATATCCTCCTAAATGCAACATGGGACCTTAAACAGTTTACACCTAATAGACACTTCAGAAATTGCCTCTCTCCCCTTAGTTTGGTCTGGTTTCACCCTCATAGTACATCTTTGAGCCCACATGCAATAGCTGCTATCATAATGGGTGAGTTGATAGCAAAATGCCATCAGCAGCTAGGTCAGCACTGCTGAGAGCTGCTTAAGAAGAACATTGATTTCTGGAGTGGTAATATTTGCAATTCTGATTGTAATTCTCGGTCCGCTTGGCTGGGTATATATCACTGACTACTTAAGAGGCAAAAAGGTATTTAGTCCTAGGTTAGAAAATACATTACCAACTATAGTTTCACATATAATTGAAGTTCTCTATGTGCTGTGGTATTTAGGAAAGGGAGATGGAAGCTAAAAAACGAGCTCTGGAGGAAGAGAAGCGCCGCAGAGAGCAACTGGAGAAAAGATTGGAAGAAGAAACTAGCCAGAGGCAAAAATTAATTGAAAAGGAAGTCAAAATACGTGAGAAACAAAGAGCACAGGTGAGATGCGTTGATTGGAAATGCTGAAGTGCAAGAGTTCCCCTTGATATACAGAAGGGACTAAGTGTATTTCTGCCAATGGTAAACAGAACTGCTTTCAGTAGAATACATGGATTTAGTATTTCTGACGTGTAACTGTGCTGCTTAAAGTATGTTTGGGCTCTTGGAGGCTTAGATAGATGTCTGAGTATTCATTTAAAGAATAAAATAGATACCTATTTAGCATCTTACATCTGAAGTATAAGTAGTAGTCCCTATAAGGTTTGTTACTGCGTATGGGCAGAGGAGAATTTTTTAGCCTCAAAAAGAGAAATTTGTGTAAGTTTTATAAGCGATTGGTGGTTGTTTTCTTTTAATAAATAAAATATCTTGAATTGTAACTTCCAAATATTTGACTGAAAAAAACACAGATAAAAAAGCTTTTCCACGTCCACGTTTACTGTAGAAAGGACATAGGTTTCCTTCTGTTACTTGGACTACACCACATGAGAAACACTATTTATTTAGAACAGTGTCCTACATCCCCTTGCTTCTGGTTAGGATTTAAAGGTATCTTCAGCTTTCTTTAGGCTTACAGGTCCTACCAATTTGTTTATTCCACCACAACTAAGATCTACGTGGTATAGCAAATAGACTAGGTAGTCATTTTATCATTAGTATAGTATAGCAAGACAATGTCTGCATCTTAATACACCCATCTGCATGTGGAAGATTCCATATCATATTTGAATATCTTTGGTTTTATCTGTTCTACCTTTGCTACCTTTTGTTTCATGAGTTGTTATTATATTTTTTAAGGAAAATTCCTACATAACTTGTTTTTCTAGATAACAATAAATAGGTAACACTAAATCAGAGCAATAGGACAACACCAAAGGAACTTTAAGCTGTTTCTGGCTAAATATATCCATTCCTTTGGTTTCATATGAAATGTAATTACCAAATATAAAATGTTCACATATACTTTACTTTTTCCCAAGATATTTTAATGACCGCTCAAGTATGGTGTAAACAACGACACAATGCTTGTATCTTTATCCCAAATTGGAGCATGCATGCGTTGTAATAGAATGCCCTATCAGTTACTGCTAATTGGCAGTCTTGGCAGAAAGGCTGAAGACTGAATTGGCAGGAAGACAAAAATGCATCTGTCAGAAATGACTGGGATATTTTGTTAAGTTTTTTCTTTCCTTTGTACAGTAAGACCCCCTTTTTTTACCTTCTCCACCACTTCCCAACACTTTGAAGTGTAAACTAGGGGAAGGAACTCCAGCTTTGTACTTGCCAGCTTTTATCATACAGGGCTGCGGGTTTTAGAAGGGTGCTAAGAGCTCTTGCAGGCAACCAGAGCTCCCATTGCGCCAAGAGGTTCTTGAGAATGCAGTGAGGGAAAGTCCCTTTGATTTGTGACTCACAGTGGGATTTAACAGGCTAATTTTAGGCATGGAGCGGGGGCAGACTAGATTCTCCTGGTCACTGACTTTCTCTGGAGTCAGGGGGAAGAGAGAGAGGGAGATGCTCCCTACATGGGTCATTCAAAGCACCTAAATTCAGCTTCTGTTCTGAATCGCCCTGTGATGTAGCCTCTGTCTGCCTTAACTGCAGCAGGAGCCTTGGGAGACTTGTCTTCCATATTTAAAATGAAGGGGAGGTCTGCATAGATGGAAAACCAGCATATTCCCTCAGCTGGCCCAGTTCCCAAATCACTACCTCCTCCTGCTGGCTCTCCCAGCTGACGCTATCCAGGCTTGATGCAGAGCCTTGAACTGCAGTCAAGAATGAGGCACCGCTTCCTGTGCTGCTTCTCTGGCTCTTGCAGAAGGGTGCTCTTCAGCTCTGTGTGCTGAATTGCTGATTATGAACTAGATACCCCATTTAATTCATTCAGAAGAAAACAGTTCTACTTTGTTCACAGAAATCTCTGTGAAAACTAACCAGCAATTGCAGTTCACTCATTAGTAATTTTTCTTCTAATAGCATGTTCTTATTTGTCTTAGATTTGTATTATACTTTGCATGAAAATACATCTAGCAGTAAAATAGTAAAGAGATAGATATGTGTAGTGAGCATCTAGCCCAGAGAAATAAAGGGTTTGCTTTAACATCATGCAGATGGAGTTCTTGCACTTCATCTAATGCAGCAACACACCTTTACATTTAATTAATGTTTTAATTCTAAAGCAAACTTTCTATGCTGTGGGCCCTGTTCTATCAGCTGATTGAGTGATGATTTTAAGAAACTCTTATACTTTAATGCTTTTATGAAGCTATTCAACGCTTTGTAAAGTTACAAGTTTTAAGGATTTGTCATTTGAACAAATCTGGGCTGCAGGTAAAGCTCTTTATTTTTCTTACATTCATTCCTAGAATCTGTGGGCAGCTTGTGATTGTGTCTGTGCAGCAGAAAGAGTAAAGACTTCTGTTAAAAACGATGGCATTTTCTTCCTTTACTGTAGGCCCGTCCCTTGACTCGCTATTTGCCTGTCAGAAAAGAAGACTTTGACCTACGAAGCCACATCGAAACAGCTGGTCACAACATAGAGACCTGTTACCATATCTCCCTCACAGAGAAGACCTGCCGAGGCTTTCTGATTAAGATGGGAGGAAAAATCAAAACATGGAAAAAACGATGGTTTGTTTTTGACAGGAACAAGAGAACTTTTACTTATTATGCAGGTAGGTTGCAGGATCACTACTGGGGTCCATCTGCCCCTCGTCTGATAAGACTTACATTTCCATTTCACTGGGTGTTTCACATGTACGCTTAGAGCTTGTGCAATCTCTTCCCTATAGTGTTCAATCGTAATGTCAGCTCAGGCAGAAACAAGCGTAACAGACAAAGGGAGAGATGTGGATAGGCAAGAGTTAAAAGCAGATCACCAGGCCCCCAGGAGACACAATAATGGCTCCACATGATTTATTCTTAAATATTATATACTTTCATCAGTGACAGAATGATTTTTGTACCCTTCATAGAAGAATATAATTTATTATACTTGCCATGAAAATTAAATGTGACGAAAAGTCTTTCAGGAAATTAACTACACAGGAGGAGACTGTTTGAATTTGCTGTATTTTGAGGGTTTAATGAATTTCAAACTGAAATTGGTGGTAGGGGTATCCAGTGCTCAGTCCATCTTTTTTAAAACACGTTTGAATTCATTACATTCATTCATTACATACCCACTAAATATTTCTTTACCAGTTTGCAGTAATAATAGGAAGAACATGACAAACTTACTTTGTTCTTAACATCTGGTTTATTGGTTAGCAAGACCTGTAAGATCCAGTAGTGTTCCCATCTGGTACTGGTTTTTATTAATGTATTTGTAGTGGTTATGTTAATAGTTAACAGCTTCAGTTTTGACTGCAGTATAGTTCTCATAATGCAATTTCAGTTACCAAAGAAAACTTCTCATAATGCCTGAAGGACTCCAGCCAACAAACACAGTTTCATGTGCCAGCTGCACAAAAATGCACTTCAGTGAAGGGGGTGACTTGCAAAGAGATGAGGAAATTGCCAAAACTTTATTTCCTTGAAAACCATGTGGAAAATAAACTCACAAAAGTAGAAACTGCTTCTCAACAAAACTGAGCAGTTAGTAAGAAAGGTTGAAAACTTCTATGGGATTTCACAAGCACAAGTGTTAATCCAGTTACTTATTAGCTAAACATATATGGAAATGCACATGCTCCATCCCTGGTGGTGTTCAAGGCCAGGTTGGACAGAGCCTTGGGTGCCATGGTTTAGTGTGAGGTGTCCCTGCCCATCGCAGGGGGGTTGGAACTGAATGATCTTAAGGTGCTTTCCAACCCAAACTGTTCTGTGATTATTATGTAAATAACTATTTTGCCCAGGAAACAGAGGCAATCAGAGCCAGAAACAAAAATTATCACTTTTAACTTCCAGGTCTTTCATGCAAACCAGAGTTTCCTTTTTTTGCAGCTACAGCAAGTAAAAGTCTGAATTCATAAATGTGTTTGTGAATGTTCATGCAGTAAATCTGACAGTTTCCAAGAAAGCTGAAGGACAGTACAATACAAACTAGCTGATGCCACAGTCAGAAAGTTCCCTTGTGATTTCTGTATTGAAGTAGGAGAGAAACCTTGTTTTTTTTGAGCTAAATGGTTCATTAAAAGAAATTACTGGAGTTATTAAGCTTTATATTTCATTTCTCAAATGTAACTTACATAGCTCTATGCAAGATATGATGCAATCTTTGTACCTAAATACATCTTAGTATAAATACTCAGACTTTTGGGAAATGTTATTATTGCAGAGACTATGTATTCACTAAATTGCACTGAGAGCAGCTGAGGAAATGAATCACCTAAGATTGATGCTCCCTATCTTTGGAGTAGCTTACGCTGGATCTTATCTGGAAACAGTGATGCATGAGGTCATTTAGGTTTATGAAAAGGCATTTTTTTTTAATCTGATTTATGAAGAAGTTCTGTGGGCTTTAGACCAAGAGCATAAAAATGCTGAGCAGTAACGTGAGATTGGCTTAATGAGCAAGACAAATGAGTGTTTATTAACTTACCTGTAACTGTAACAAGCAGACACTTCAGTGTTGATTTTGCAGAGACTTAATTAAAAGCAGCAATAGAATTTAATCAATAATGAAGTTATTGGTATAATTCTAGGCCTCAGTACAAGATAAAGATGTCCAAATCAGATAAAACAGTGTCTGAGGAGTTATAGTTGGTGAGGAGTGAACCAAGGTCTAAGAAACTGCCTACAGCTGAAATGAACAAAAACCACAACAAAGGATTATGGAAAAATACAAAGTGGACTTTTTCATTCATGATTTAGCTGTGTTTGGGCCTGGTTTATGCTTACAATACTATTTAGTGCTGTTGTGTATGTCCTGTCACTGATCAGGATTTGAGGCTGCATCTCCAGTATTAGCTCTTTCCTGAGGAGTTTACACCCCTGTGATTTTATTAGTTTGAAAACTGTATTTTGTTTCTAAGTACTGTACCACAGACGCAGTTGGATTTAGATAGTAAAACAATAAGAATAGGAACACCACACATTAATGAAAAGTTACAGCAGAACATCTATTATAAAGTAAAAGTGTTAAATACTATAAGTCTCAATTAAAATGGATTTTTTTAAGCCTATGATTATATTTCCAGGGAGAGTTACCTTAAAAATAATGACTAGGAAGGATTTCTTAGCTGGATTCGCATTTCTTAATGAAGCTTACACTAACACTATGAAACTGATTGAAAACACTCCTTGCTCATCATTGCCCAGTTTAGCTGGGCTCTATTTCTGTAGGATTTGGAAGATCGCTCTCCCTTAAAGAAACAAAATGGACAAAAAAAGGAATTGGAGAAAGAGTTTGATACAAGATGCCTTTACCTGGGTAGGTGCCAGGCTGCCACAGGAGCTGAGCCACGACATCTTCCAATAAGCAAAGAGATCATTTCCTACAGCAGTCATCCACAGAGCTAACTGCTTCCACATGGACTCAACGTGATTACAAAACTCTTCAGTTGTCTTCAGCAATAATTCATTTTTATGTATGTTTCCATGTTCTCTACTCTCCTAACAACAGAAATGTCAGTGGGAAACTATGTGGCTTTTTCTTTATTTACTACCCTTGTGAAATCCCGCATCTACACAAGCATCACAAATAGACCCTAATTTTTTGTCACTAAAAGAAAGTCTCTTCCTTTTGCCTTCTCAATATTTATCTATAGATCAGCAAAATGCAACATAATTCAGTGGTTTTAAGTGAAAAATTAAGTCATTCTGAATGCACTCCCTCAACTACATATTCTTGCCATTTAAATGCTTATGAAATTGGCATATTTCTATTCACAGCATTTAAGACACGGCTTTCTGATGCTACTGATTCTGAGAGTAAGATGACACTGGTAAATCCTCAAGTTCAAGGTGCTGGTGCCCAGACTAGCTGTTTACTTTTAAACCCATACAGCATTGACACCACTGTCACCCTTTCATGTTGCAACTAAAAAAGCTTTCAAGAGCAACTTTTAGAAGTTAAGACAAAAGAGACCCAAATGTCATTACTGCCCAGTAGACAGCTTTACTGGGTAAGGAGAGAGCCCAGAATTAGACAGCAAAGTACCCCTTTCAAGATGCTGATCCTTGTGCAGTCTGTTGTCAGCTGCAATTCCAGCATGACACACCATTACAAAGCACCCTTCATCCAAAGAGACAAACCATCTGTCCAGTCTCAGACCCAAGCCTCCCTTGCCTTGCACTATTACAATGAAATCAAAGTCCTGATGTTATTTAGAAAAACAATTCCTGGTGCAGGATTAGTGAGTGCTTTTGCAGTAGCAGTAAGCATTAACGGGCTGGCTGGCATCCCATAGAGAACACCATTATTCAGCTGCTTCAGCACCATTCTGCTTGTATAACACATATCCACTGGATTTTTGTTCCCACATTTCTTCATTATTGGCTCTATTAGCATGAGAATGTGATCTTTGTCAGTTAGAACTGTATAAAAGTCTTCAGATTCTCCTCACAGGGCATCGTGCAAGTATTGTCTTGGAGTTTATTCTAATTTATTCCAAGGCTGCTCAAGTTTTGTTTTGAATTTCCAAATACATTGAAACTAACAGCGTTGACCAATATGGCAAAAATCCCACACCAGTGCATGGGTTTTGTCTACTTTGCTTAAAAACAATGTCACAAAACTCCTGAAAGCTCCTCCTGTCTTTCAGGATAGGCCCATCAAATCAGTTAGTGCCCATTGCAAACATCCCCTGCCCACATAACAGGTGGAACCTCATTTCTATTCCAAGAACATTGATGGGAAAAAGCAGAGCTCAGGTAGTGGGCTTGGTTGTCTATAAAGACTGCAATAATAACTCAGAAGCACTGAGCTGACACTTTCACTCTTAAACACAAAGCCTATCATTTCTGCCTGTTCATTTAGAAACAGGAACCCCCAGGTAACATGACAATCTCCATACCAAGTATCATTTAATTCCTAGTCCTCTGACACAATTATTGATGTTTCTCACTGCTTTGCTTTACTGTTGTATTTTCAAATGGCCATTTGAATTGAAGTGAATATAAATAGCTGCATTAAGGCCACATTTCAAGGCTCATGCAACTACCTGGGAATGCAGAAAACAAAAGGGAAGTCCTACTAATCAAAATATTTTGGAAGGGAAGGCTTATCTGGCCTAAACAAAGACAATCAATGGGACACAGCTCTTCTCACCATGTCTTCTATTCCCTTCTGACATTCAAAAGTAGAAAAAAAAAATAAAGGAGTTGTGTTTTGGGCTTTTTTTAATGTATTTTGGTTGCCAGTACTGGAACTTATTTTCTGGTCTATGATAAACCTGAAATATTTGCCTAAAAAGTGGAATTGGAGATTGTGACAACAAAAAGAGGAATTTAAAACCCCAAAGGCTGTAAAGCAGTGAATAACATGCAAATTCCTATTTATTTATTTAGAGACATTTGTTAGTCTGACTTTAAGGCATTGCACTGAAGAAGACAGCTCTGCAGTGAAACCGCATTAAAACCAGGTACGAATTTAGCACCTCTCAAAGGAGCTCCCTTGCAGCCTCTGAGGACTTGTGCCCTGCTCCCTGCTCTCTTGTGATGCCAGCATGACCACCAGAGCCAAACCAGTTAACAACACTGATACTTATTTCCTCTTTCATACTTGGGTCTAGGACTATTCTGAAGATGAGAAAACTCACTGCAATTTATAGATAGGAATTAACAAAGCAATTGCAAATGCTGCTTTTGGTTCTGCTCTACATTGAAGGCCAGCTGACAAGTACAAGATGCATGAATTAAAAGACAAGGAACAAATGTTTCTTTTTGATATTGTGCTGTACATGTTTTCCTTGAAAATTGTATTCCTAAAACCATGCAGATTTCATCTGCTCAAAGTGAACACCTCTCCTGTAAACAAAACATTCATTCTCTACTTAGCGCCTCATACTTTCACAGTTATGCATTATATCAATATTTAGACTAATGTAAATAGTTATAATCACAACATAGTTAAGCAATACATAGGGCAGTCCAAGGAGATCACATAAGCAGGCAAAGTTTTGACTATTTTTTTTGTGTTTTGTATCAAACCCCTCAGGCTAGTTGCTTGAAAAGCTGCCATTTCTGAAGTTCACCAGATTTAATGAAAGAATGCATTCATGAGAAAGCAAAACACCATTATAATCCTAGAGAGAAATCTCTCAATCTTTCCAAAAGAAATCCAAGAAAATTAATTTCTACTAACTTATCCATGCAACTTTGTAACTACATCCCAATGAAATAGTTTATTTGGAGAAAATACTATAACCATCACTACTGATTTTAGATTTATTCATAGCTGTGATACTCTTAAGCAAAGAGAGTGTACCAAAGGATGTGCCACTCATGAGTGGCTATAACAAAATTTGAATGTATTTGATGTCTTATTTAGCATTCCTTAGAGACTAGAATTTCATTTCATTTTTTTTGTATCAGGAATTACAATGAAGGGATGGAGTGCATCTTTTGAAAAGGAAAACTTAAAAAGCACAATGAGAAATCCAGTTTCTATTGTAAATGATGAAGTCTGGAAAATCTATAGACGTAGGGGTCCTATTTCTAAGATCCCAAGAGAGGCACACCAAAGAAATATACTATTTCATATATAACATCACAGATAAACAGCAATAGCAAATACAAAGTATTACAAATGTTTAATACCACCTGGAAGATTTGACCAAAGGCCAGTGCTGTACATTTACCAAGTTAAAAGCACTTTATCTCCATCTGAGTTTCTGAATTAGCATGCCCACCTTGGTTCAAGTCAGCAGAGACACATTGGACAGAAAAGGCATTATATAAGGGAGTAATACTCTTTTACCTAAGACAAGGGAAGGAAAACAAAGGGTTATCTACCCTAAAAATGAAGTAATAAGACAGCAGGGGAGAGTCTCTAAGAGATAAGCTTACTTCATCTGTTAGAATACATGATAGATTTGGAGCAGCCCGCTTATACGATCACTACACAAATGATACAGAATTCAAGTGCGATCACTTAGTTCACTTTAATGGAAAACCACATCATATTTTCATTTTTTGATAAATATCACTTAGAGAAACACTTAAGGAGCACTCAGTTGTCTGCAATGGTTTCTGGACATGGCTTACCTCCCACTCTGTGTATTCACTAATGCACTGCATTAAGAAAATGTCTTGTTTCTTTAAATGGGTTCAACTTCACAATCTATTGGGGTTTTGGGGGTTGTTTTCTGTTTGGTTGGTTTTGTTTTACCTTTGCGCAGCATAACAGCATGCTTTAATCTAAGATACAAAACCTTCATTCCTCCAGCAGCCTAAGGAGACTGTGTTGTGAAGAGGGGCAGAAATTGTCCCTTCACTACATGATCACCCTCGAGTGGCAAAGTGCCTTAACGCCATCTGAGCTGAGGCAGCAAAGGCCAACTGTGTAACAGAGAAGACAATGATTTAGTGAGGCCTTGACTGTTTTCCTGGAAGTCAAGCACATGCAGGGTCACCATAAATGTCAGGCTTTTCTCTGGGTTCAAAAAGCACACATGCTGCCCATGTTCACGTTGTTTATGAGACCCTCACGCATTTACAGATTTTCAGCTTTGTGAGAGTCACAACGTCAAATATTTGTCCTAATGGCAGAAAGCTTGGATAAGCAACTTAAGAAAAAAAAGTAAATTTTCAACTGTATAACAATGGCCATTTTTTGTGATTTCCAGGGCTGACACTATTTCTACCTGCATGAGATTGCTGACTTTTGTTAACAAAGACAGGTCTGTAGGCAGTGACAGTATATTTGATTAAATGAGGTTATTTAAACAGAAGATGTAGATAAGGCTTTCAGCAAGCAAACCTGTTTTTCAAGTCTGCAATAGTAGCAGCAGCAAGCTAAAAAATAAAAAAAACAGCTGAAAAAACACTCGTATAGTACAATTAAAGGAAAAAATAGTCCAAACAATAGAATTATGAAAGCAATCAAACTATGGTGGCAAACATAGCCATGGGGAATGCAATTCACTTTCAGTACAAGGGTGCTACAAGTATTTGCCATAAGCAGGTTGACTTACTAACACTGTATAAAAATATCTACAGTTTGACACAATTGACTGAGTAATTCACCCACAAAATAAGCATATTCCTATCAAAATCTCAATAAATTTATTTTCATTATACAGTTGTCAGTATCATGCAATTATCCAGAAAACACAAGGTTTTAACCAAGCAGTATAAACACCACTTGGTGGGTTAATTATAGCTTGATTGAGGATTGGCTTTTTTAATTGGATAACACAGATCTGATTACAGTTGCAAGTTAAAACACTCTTAATCAACCACAGGCAGTTGTCTTCAACGCTTCTTCAGTATTCTATCAGAACACCCTTACCAAATTTCATATATTACTCTAGTAAAGGAGAGCCTACTGGCTGGGATATGTGACCAGCTTTACAGGTGAAAATAGTGGGGTCATTTCTGAATTTGGACGTGGACACTCAGCAGGTTACTAAGATACATAACAAAAAGAGAAGAACACTTACACAAAGAAACACATTAATGCAGTCAATCTAAACTCCCATAAGTTCCAGAAATTCTGAGAAAAACAAAATATTACAAAATTTCACAAAAGGATAAAAATAAAAGTATTCTCAGCAGAAAAGAGTCTTTCAGTCCAAAGCTGCCTTGAGTTGCTGATTGCTATTTTCACAAAGCTAATAAAAAAAAAAGAATGAAAATCACCTCTTGATCTTTGCCTTCAGCTGAGGAGGAAGCCATAATTCTCTGCTTAGCAATGCATAATCAGACAACACACATGCCTTCAGACTATAAAGCAGCTCTTCACTTTTCAAGAGACCTATTGACCAGAGATTGACAGCAGCCTCCTCTGACCTCCCAAATATCCACCATGTTTTCCAACCAATACTTTCCGGAATCAAGGTACAACAAAGCAGGGATGGTTCCTACAACACCACACTACAGGAATTCCAACATCTCCAAAGTACAGAAAAAAGAGACTAACAGCACTCCTATTTCTACAAGGTGGTGAAAGTGTAATAAATCTTTAGCTGGGTTAAAAAGTAATTTCAGAGCCAAAGATTAATCTTTTTTGCAGTTTTGGTCATATAATAATAAGTGTCCTGAAGACATTTCTCTAAAGTCCAGGTTATTTCCTGCACTTCTGTATAGTGGAAGCACACATATCCTACATGCTCAGAATTAAGACTAGTGACAATACAATCCTACAGGGACTGCACAGTCCTCAGCCCAGCATCTTTCTTGTCACAGCTAACAGGAAAACTTTAAGTACCCCATAATCCAACTTGTCAAAAATAACAGTTTAATCTCTCAGCAGAGTCTCAGGTAGTCTGAAAGCACTTTGGCCTTTGAGTCTCTATTTTTAGTAGGGAAGGGTTAGAAATTTCACAAGAAAAGGCTCTGCCTATGTTAGCAAATCAAGCATATCCAAGAACAGAAATTAAACATGCTTGTTGGCATAAAATAATCTAAATGTTATGCTGGAAAACTCCCTTTGGCTCCAAATCTTACTAAACACCTGCTGAAAATGGCCCTCCCTGTGTTCTGTTCTGAGCTGTGACAGCATATTTTTGCAAGATTGTGCTGGCTCTTAGGTTCCAAAACCATGCCAGGGAATGGCCAGTTCTCTAGTACTGTCAATGAATGACAATTTACTATAGTAGACATAGAACAAACTTAATAACTGACTGCCTGGGGGTTAGCACTGTTGCAGGCACAGACTGACCAGCAACTGACACTCAGGAAGTGTTGAGCAAGGAGAACCTACCCAAGCTACAAGTCTGCATAGTCCAACAGGGTCTGCCTAAAAAGGTGGACAATTACATTGTGAATCAATTAGGACTTGAAGTAACTTGAAGTTCCATGTCTATGCAGCATAGTACAGAACTAACTCCCATCAACACTTTTTTTCTGCTCCCACTCACACTGTTAACATCACACCGAAGTGTGTTGCTTCAAACTACAAAGTGCTAGACTTATTACAAAGCTCAGTCCCTGTTTTGATCACAACCAGACTGATATGACATCCCTCTTAGATCACCTTGCAAACATTTAACTTGTATTTTTTCATAATGTAGCAATTACATCACAGATGACATCTCAAACATTAGCCTCCAGTGTCACTATGAATCAACAAGACTAGAAATAACACTGTTTGGCCTAACTTTGGTCTTTGACCTCACCTCTACTGTTTTATCCAGTGAGATACAGGTCCCAGCTGGCAGCATACACCTCAGTCAGAGAGGACAAGCACTACCTGATCTACTGCCTCACCCCGACTATATTCTGGAATTCAGCCTGGCAAAGATTTGAAGAGAAAACTGGAGACATTAGAGCCAACACGTATGCATTTAATAATGTAGATATGAACGTTACAGACTTGACACTAAACAGACACAGGCTCAGGAAGCGTGCCTGGCTGGGGCTTCCCTTCTTTAAAGATGCACAGGGTATTTAAACCCCCTTACTTCAATGTGACACTAGGATAAAGAACCTATCACCAGACACTGCCATGAGAGAGCCTTCACTGTCACAAAATACTGTGAGTACTGTAAAGCAGGAAAATCTCTCAACTGTCACAGAAAATAAAGGGGAACCTTGAGCTGGCACTGTGTCCAGCTATTGCAAGAAGCAAGGTTACCAGTAATCATGTGTAGTGTCACAGCCAATGTTTTTAAAACTCCTCAACCCATTCCCAAGGCAACCACATTTCAGTGACTGTACACAGAACAACATTCAGCATTTCTTCTTCAGAAGGAAAGAATTTACATCTTCCATCAATGCCTTTAGGATTACGTGTATATAGACAGATGGGACTGCAGCATAGCAAGATTTCAAATGACAAGCTAGTTCCACCTTAAAACTAAATACCACTTTCCTTGGTATTTCAGGTAAGAATGACATAGCTAAAAGAGAAGTCAGTACAAAAACAACGAATCTATCCTGGGACAGCAACCTGTTTTATAAGCATCATTATTTCAGCCACAATCATAATACGGCTTCTTATAATTAGTACATGCTGATATTGATATAGTTATCCTTCAACAGAAGAAACAAAAACCAAGAACATTCAGTGACTTTTCCAGATTGACCCCAGCAGTCTAAGGCAAAGTGAGAATATAGTATGGTTGAAGAACCTTAAAAACCAGTTTGAATTTCTGAGTCTAAAGCTCAGTTTCAGAAAAGATGCAGCATTTGAATTCATGATAAAATTATCCAGTGATGGGGCTCTTAACTTATGATTGTTTTCACAGTTTACATCCCTATGTGAACAAGGCAGGGTTCAGACCACTGGGGTGTTTCTAGTTTTGGGGTTTATTATTTTTTTTCTGGTTTTGACTAAGAAGTGACTACTTTATCAATTTGATTTAGGCATCTAAAATAGTAGCTATCAGGCGCACTCAAACCCCATGACTACAGATGCCCACTAATAATTATTACTAAAACACAGATCACAGTAAAGCTTTACAAAATCTAAAAGTATCAGAACTCATCTTGATACACTTCAGACATGGATTTTATGTGAAGCAAAGTATTTCATAAGGTTAGCAAGACTGCATGTCAGAGCCAAGAAACACATCTCCAGCACCAAGAAAGATGCAAAAGCAGTAGGGTGGTTTTGGTTACTGTTTAAACAAAAGCAGCTTATGCTTATTAGCTGTTAATGCTCATATGTATGTAGTCATGACAACTAGCATAAACACTTCAGCTTCCTCAGATAGCATATATTTCAAAGTAGGGATTCTCCCCAAAAATCAGATGTTATTCTAAAATCTGTATTTCCACTAAAATTAAGTTGAACACATGTACAGCTGTGTAATAGAGAAGGAGGCAGAATACCAAGACTATGGTAGCTTCCATTTAAAAAAAAAATATTAGAACTAATTTTGTGTGAGAGATCTGCCATATTCTACTTTACTGTGATACAGACAAAACCAAACAAGATAATAGGGTTGATGGACCTATTTCAAGTGTTTTGTAGCAGACATTGCTGGAATCTATTTTAGTAAAGGGCACTACTAAATGCAAATACTTCTTAAAAACCTCCAAAAAGTCCCCAAACAAAACAAATGCCAAAGAACCCCACCAAAAACAAACCAAAAAACCCCACCAACACATGGTTGTATTTGAACCCTTGTCCTTCAGCTACTGGAAAGCGTGTACCAGCCACCTGAAGAAATATTACTCCACAACTGTTTCATGATTCAAACAAAAAAGCTTAAATTGTTAAGAAAGTGGGCTTGTACCCTTGGAAAACCTAGAAAAAAACCCACCTGCAAAATGTAACATTACTCTTAACAATGTGGGCTTTCTGGCAGGAATTGTAGAGATGCATGAAAAGAAAAATGTGAAAATTGAGAAAGAAAGAGAGGAAGGATCTGCCATAACAGAATATAATACTGGAGTTTGAAAACATCATAGTCCTTGCATCAGATTTAGAAAACTCCCCAGAGGGCAGCAATGGAAATAATGATCCTCCCCGTCATGTCAATTGTACAAACACTAACTCATCCAAACCCTGCATGAAAAGCATAATAAATAACCAAGTAAAACTTGAGGCTTAGAACAATGATGACTATTCCTCCCTATCAGGAATATGTGAAATTAAGAACAAATGTAAAGTCTTGCGCCTATCAAACCACAGAGGGGGGAGCAAAACGTCGCAGAGATGAAAATAGTAGTTACCAATGTGATATATCCTAGGAAGACATGAAGGTATCAAAGAGTGGAAACAGCTAGGGAGCAAAACCAAGAACAGACATTTGGATGTTCAGAAATGAAAGGCATGTGCCAACAATCTTTATGAAGTAAAACAAAAGAAACAAGGCTGATGAAATGGATAAATGTACCCTTTTAAGCACCCCCGGTGCTGTCACTACTAGACAGCATACAATTGTCTTTCCAACTAACAGGGAAAAAAAATAAAAGGAAAATTAAAAAAAAAAGGTAAAAGGAAAAGAACAAGAGCATGGGTTTATATTGAGAAAGACCTTACAGCTTTGCAAAGCACCACACTAAATAATCAATCTTTAGGAGCATGGTGACTGCAGGTTTTTAAACATAGACATTTAATTGCTAAAATAGGCTGGAAAGGAAGATAATATGGGAAACAACCTTCAATTTGGGTATGAGCTTCAGTTTGAGAAAAAGTAAGAATAAAAATTTCAGGCAAGATCTATACCTGTCTGGAGAAGAGGTGGGAGAATTCCACTTGCTCTCAAGTAGGCATACTTGAAAGAAACATAACCCATGAATACATACAAATGTTCAAGCTTCTAGCTTTCTTGAATTTAGATCTGTGTTTTTAAACCCTGCTTAACACTTGCTCTTTCGAGATTAAACAGTGATTTTAGAAGGAAGGAACTTTAAACATTTCACAAAAAGGAATAAATGCAACTTGGAAACGCTGGTTTGCTGTGAAGGCAAGCTGTCAACATTCAGCAGAAGAAAATGACAATGCTAACAGCCAAGTATCAGCTGCAGTGGTTCATCTGAAATGGAGGAGGGGATCCTTGTGCTCAACATGCCTTCCAGAGAGTGTTACTCCACAGCACAGTGAGGTTATGGAGAGATTTAATCTCTGCTAGCACAGCTGTTGTGCATGCAAGAGTCTGCTGGAGTGCATGGTGCACATCTCCTTTTAGACTGCTGACATAAGGCTTGCCTAAAAATAACTCATCTAAGTCTGGATGGTCCAAGCACATGGCCTCTGAACTCAAATTTTAGCAACCCAGCTGCCCTTACAAGATGACAAATTGCTAGTGACCAAAACCAACAGATAATGTCCTTGAAATTCACCTCTTAGGAAAAATTTGTATTTTTGCAAATACAGTTTAACTGACAATGGGAAAAAAAATCATCATTTGGTATAAATAGAAATAAAATGGGGAAGTTGAGTATGTGGCTTCTGTTTCTATTTCCATCAATTCCGTTTTCAAGCTTTCTGGAATACACAATAGATCCAAGTGCCCAAAATTTAAAAGGCTCCAAAAGATAAAGCCAATATACAGCTGACAAAAAATGACAAAGTAATCTGATCAAGCAAGGAGGACAAGGTCACTTAGGAACCATAGGCCACCTCCCTGATGGACTTTTTTGGCTGTTACTTTGTTCAAATAACGTGTTACCATTAGACATTTATCAAATGATTCTTCCACTGAAAGTCTTTTTCCTTACTTGGTATCTATTTTTCTGTACCCTGAACACACTCAATTTTGAATCTGATGAGCAGGATCAATTACAGCATGTAATGTACTCACCTATTGGAGACACAAAGTTGCTCTTCATTTTTGGTTATCTTTTACTCTCTCTGGCCTTTTATCTCTTTCTCCCTGTGGAGATCCCATCTTCATTATTAAGAGAGGCCAGTAAAAATGTGCTGGCAATACAAGTAGAAAACTACTCTAGACTTTCTCATCCCTAGCCAATCTAGCCAGAGAAAGGTGACTGGTGTTTTACCCTTTGCTGCACTGATGTATGTACAAACAGCAAGAATCAATTTAGCCTTTGTCTTCTTAAGGTTATGTAAAATATTTACATCTAGATAGATGTTTCTGACAGCATGACAGCAGACGCACCCTATCATTAACTACACGCATTCAACTCATTCCCCTGGTGAGAAACACTTACCAGTGTGACAAAATTAAATCTCTCAGCAGATGTCTTGTGGGTAGTGATATCAGACTGAGTGCAAACATAGCTGAAACCAATGACATTTTGTTCTGTATCACAGCTGATAAAAGCCAATAATGAGCTGAGATCCTTTTGTTACTACTTTATTCCATTTTGAAGCCCTATGGTATTGCCATGCCTGCCAGCTGAAGAGATTCAACACTGTCTATATTGAAATTATTAAGGAGAAAAAACCCCATTAAGATAAAACAGAAGATGCATTTGGTAGGTCTGAGTCTGAACAGATTTTACAATACAGTTCTTGTCTCAATGGAAAATTATTACCAGCATAAAAGGTGAAGTCAGGTCTTTTGTAACTCTACCAAGGTTATAGTCAGTTCCCTTTCTGCTGGGATTCCAGAATGTTTACTATTTATGTTTTTACACTACTCTCTTCCATGCTTTTCTATTTCTACACAGAAAAAAAACCCCAAAAAACCAAACAAAAAAACCTCAATCCACCCAAATCCCCAAAAATATTCCACAGATTCTTTACTAGATTAATTAAAAAGTTGAAGACCTATTTTACCACCAGTAAACAAAAAAAAAAACCACCTTCTTTCTCTACCATAATTCAGAGCTCTCACTTGCACATCTATCATCCTGTTATTGGATTTACATCTAGAGAAGAATATCCATTACTGTGAGAAGAAAAAGCTGACAGCATATTCAATTCAAGAACCCATTTGTTTCATAAACTGTGTGGCAAAAGTGGAGCTAGAATTTGACACAGACATTAAACACTCTATTTTTCATAATTGTCCCTTTGCTCCCTTTTACATCTGCAGTGAGTAGCAGGAAAGAAAAACTCTAGGAGCTTTATGCTGTCTTTCCAACTATTACTTACACATTACAGAATGTGTTTTCAAGAGTATTCCTTTAGGGTCAGCAGCATGGGGCCACTCATGGATGTCAGATCCTGACTGAAAACATAGCTCTGGGAGACAGCCACCCTACTGGGGTGCTGGTGCCTACAGCTGCCTGTATCCTTACAACCACATCCTTCAGCCCTGCTCATGAGCTCTTTGCTCACAGTACTACTTTACAGTGTTTCCTTGGAGCCCACCTCTATCCTCAAAATGCAGCAGATCTCATGCCATCACTGTTGTGGTTATCATTGATTCCCTCCTCCCAAATGTTATGACCGCTGATGTCAAGTGTTTCTGTGAAGACATAATTTACAATGAATATTGCCTATACAACTATTGATTTTTTTTGTGTGTTATCCTTCATGTTCTGAAAAAAGCCTTAGGATTTTGCTAAGTTTCTTCAAAATAACCTTTTCCTAATTACTTTCATAAGAAAGCTTCTACATCAGAGGCCAAATTTCTGATATCACCCTGGCAATCTAGAATACATTTATACCCAGCTTGAGGCATTTTAACACTTTAAAGGTTTTCAGGTAATCGGAGGAAGAAAAAAAAGTTCAGGCAATTCCTTCCAGGGTTGAACATGAAGATCAATGAGAAAATTTCTCCACAAGGATATATTAATTATTATGCTGGTAATAATAACTCATAATAAAACTGTATTCTAGCTAGTCTAAAGATGCCTTATGAAAATTCAAACTGAACAGACAAAAGATGCACACCTTGCAAACCTCAGAAGAATAAGCATACAAGTGGAGAAATCAAGAGTGAGTACTGTACTGCTAAATAACAGCCAAAACCCCTTTCATGGTCATGTTTCTGTGCCATAAGAAACAGCTGACAATGTATTTAAACCAGAAAAATTAGTTTTCCCATCCTCCAAAAAATAATAACCAGCCCCTAAAAACACGTGAATAGAACTTTCTGCCTTAAGAAAAACTAAAATTTTAACTCATTTAAATCATTAGAAAAACCATGATGTGATTTTGGCACTACTTATTCTTTCTGCATTATAAACAACACACCGTTGCTATTGGCATTCCTGTTGAGGATGCCATTTGTTAGCTGTATAGCTCACTGCTGGCTGATACTGTTTCTTATATGGTAGGCACTAATAGCTTTTGCCTTTCTGCAGTTACTGAAGTGTTCTAATCACACTACAAATGTTATTTAGGCTCTTTAAAAGTTATAATTGAACAAAAAAAATAAGAAAGTAACTTTTTAAAATTAAAATTCAGCACTTAAGAATACTTAGCAGCCAGTTAAAACTGAAGTTACTCGGCTTAATTATTTTTGTTTGCAGTATGTTCTTGGACTAAGATTTAGCTTTTCTCTTCTATACACACAAGAAATGGCCACAATTAGATGAAATAAAAAAGAAACATGCTTATCCCCACAGTAATTTGCTACATATATCAACAACGATTTTTGACATCTCTCAAGAAATTCTTATTACATTTAAAGTCTGTATTTCTGCTTTCAAGAACAACTTCCTCTGTTACACCTGTTTACAAAGCTTAGCTCTGTCTTTCAGTCTCTCCCAGAGTTCATCCCACCTTGTCTGCACCAGGAGGCTACAACTCAACAAATAACAGTCTTGCAGGATAGGCAAATCTTTCCCAGCAATTCGCATCATTTGTCAAGATATGGGAAACAGCTTGCCAGAAATACCATCCTTTAACAGTGAGGTTTCACTCGCACACTACAACGTAATCCCACCTGGAGTACTTAAGGGAGTGCACTTAACAGACACACAACTAAGTCTAAGCAAGCTGCATTCCAGCTAACTACTTCAACAAAAACACAAACATTTTTAAAAGCATGGCTGAGTTTGATGTCATCTTTAGCAGAATGTGCCAGTGGACAGAAGGTCAGTCACTCAGCATGTAACAGCCCACCA
>JBCJKH010048457.1:0-22212 GCA_039877255.1 Loriculus beryllinus
CATGCAGGCTCTTGGCCCCAGGCTGGATAGAAAAGCATCCCACAGGTCCCTTTTGTTTTAATAGCTATGATCAGGGATGTTTTTTCCTTGCTAGCAGTGCCCATGGGGGCCTGCAGCCTGTCCCACCCCAGCCTCTCATCAGCCTTGCCACCCCATCGTGTGGGGGTCACCCCAAGCATGGGTGGATTTCTTTGCTTCTAGGTAGGAAGTTAAAGGTAGAAGTTAAAGGTAGTTTAGCCACTCTTTGCCATGAATATTCAAGGTGCTCTGTAACTTTGGGTAAGCTTTAGCAATCTGAAATAACACATATGTGCGGAAGGAAAGTAATTCTGACCTCGTCTGCGCCATGTATTCCGTTGTGCTGTGTTTGATGTTTCAGCTGGGAGGAGGCTAGAGCCCTAGCAGGTGCCCATTATTTCATCCCCATACTGGAAACCTGTGGTCCAGCGAAGTTAAGGATGAACAACCTATTTTCTCCTTCTTGCTTACAGGACTTGAAATAAATCAAAATGGACAGGAACCTACAGCCAGAGGTTTTGATTGTATCCAAACTAGGACAAGGTAAACCGAGATAAGATCTAACTAGGATTTAAAGACACTAAAATTGAAACACGTTAACCAGTAACCTCTATCAAATTTGCTAAAAGCCTCATGTTTCTCACCTCTAGCCTATCTCCACTAACAATATCAATGCTAAGATTTAAAAAGCGGCAAATGGTATGTGTATCTTGTCTGGTGTTCAATGCAAAGGTGATGGTTTCGAAGGCAGTACTGTCTCAGAATTTCAGTCGCTGGTGTTCATGTTACATAGAGTACCACTTGGTGGTCTTTTGGAAGGCGCTTCTACTTCTGTGTAACTTTCATCTAGGTTGGGTATAAATATTCCTGGGAGGCTGAACAGAAATGCATTTCGTTTAGATGCAAGTCTTAGGCACGAGTTAGAAAACTGCTGACTAATGAAAATATATCAGCACTTAGTTGTATCCAATAATATAAAAAATGCAATTCAGAACATCTGCAACTACATATATATGTGTGTGCGTCTATATATAGGTATAAAGGTACAGTACGTACAGGTATATAAACACAGACACATATGCAGAAATATTCACAACTCAAACTGTATTTGTAACTAACCTGAAGTACTGCAGCAGTAGTTTATTCTGATGAACCATTGATAAAGTATTTTCCAACTCCTGGCTCTAACCATAGTTAAAACGTTAACACCTCAAACTAAACGTTTTGCTATCCTAACTTTCTGCTGTCCTAGCTTTTTGCTGTCTTTTCTTGCTACCCTAATCAACACATCAGAACCAAGAGCTCCTATATAGGGACTATAAGAGTACCCTGCCTAGTGTAAAGCTATGCAGCTACTGAGCATGCTTGCAGCCATGAGCCCTGGGCGCCTGCTGATGGTGATAGTTCCTTGGATGGTAACATTTAGCAGATCAGAAATACACAAACGGCAGGGACCCTCCGGCGCTGAGGGCTCAGTCATCGCCGCAAGGTTCTGACTTTTGCTGGAGAGGAGTTCCCTGATGAGCACCGATAAAAAGAAGTGGGTGATGAGGGGGGGAGCTTCACGGGGCTCACGGCATCTCCCTCCTGCAGCTTCCAGAGGAGCTCTTCGTTAGTCCTGCTCAGCTTCTTCTTCTCCTCCACTTCTTTCTCAACGTACTCTTGAAGATTAGCGTTCTCCTCTGACAATTGCCTGGCGAGGGAAGCAGGACAGCATGTAAAGAACTGTGAAGATGGTGGCATTGACACAGCCAGCACTGCGCAAGAAGCAAGGCCCTGAGCACCAACTTCCATCCCATCCCATCCCATCCCATCCCATCCCATCCCATCCCATCCCATCCCATCCCATGCCATCCATCATCTGCCCCTAGGGCTGCAACTGAGCTGCCCAAGTTAGACAGAGTTGCCCCATGTCTTTTCATTGCTGGGTGAGAAAGGCACCTGCACACGTGAGAGCTGCCCCCAGTGTCTGACTCTGCCTCCAGAGGTGCCTGTGTCTTTGCTTTACACCTCTTTAAGGCACCTCAGCTGACATATATGGGGTGAGTCCCAATCTTCCTCCATGGCCTCATGCAACTGTCAGCATCATGCGGGGCATGCAAAGGTGCCAAGGGCTTTGTGCACTGACCACGTACTCCAGACACTTTAGAAATGGCCATTTTCCCACAGAAACAACAAAATAAAAATTGGAAATTCCTAAAAGAGAAATTTAGCGTATTTGTTTCATTAATTATATATTTATATACATAATTAAGGCTGAGAAAAGGCACTCGTGTACACATCCTCCCTCAGCGCTGGCCTTCCCTGGGAGAACATGTGTTTGTGAGTAGGGTGGGAGCTGAAGAGAATCCCATCTGCTCCCATAATGGGCAACCAGGACTGCAGAACACACCAGCTCCATGCCAGTCCCATGTTCACACCCAGCTTTGGCCTCTGTCAGCTGGAGAGACTTCAGAGCTGGCTTCAGGTACTTAGCCTGGGATGTAGGTAAGCACAGTGGTTTCAGAGATCCTCTTCCCATCAGTATTTGTTTGTGGCTGAGTTGGTTTTACTCCTCCAGGAGCTTCCACGCAATGAAGCTGACTGGGGCATTATCTCCCCTTGTTCAGTGCATGGAGGAAGCAGGTGCCAAGCATGGGCTCCTGGCCTCTTTTTGCACAACCTGTTCACTGGCACAGCAGTTTCTATCCAGCAATGTGCCCATAAACCTCTGTGCAGCCAAACCCACACCTGATGGACCCGAGAGCCCTGGGTCAGCAGGCGCTTGTGCTCCATGCACATGCAACCCCTTGGCCTGGGCTTCTGCTCCTGCACCCAGAAGACCACAGTCTTCAGAGATCAACCCAGCATGGCCTGCCCCAGCCTGCAGATAGATAGCAAAGAAGCAGCACAAAGTGCAAGTGGGCTCCTTAAATACTGCTTTTCCCTGGCTTCAATGCCTGGTTCCAGACTCCTTTACCCTGTGGCATTTCATAACCCAGACAGACCACTGATGCTTGTAATGCTGCCCATTTTTTTCCAGAGCAGCTAGAGCAGTCCCCAGAGGGGAATGGTCTGGGGGTTTAGGCCTTCTTCTGTCTGATCAAAGATGAAAATCCAAAGTCCCAGTTCTGTGGGACTCTCACCTTTGTTTCTCAACCCTTCCACCAAAGCTGTGCCATGAGCAAGACAGCATCTGTGGAGCGGCAGAGCAAGAACAAAGAGGTGAGACAGCACTTGCATCCCTGTCTCTTTTAACCAGCTGCCACTGCACACAAAAGAAAAGGACTCTGCACTCTCCATGCTCCTCATTTTAGATGATGTCCTGATGCAGGATACAGCTCAGCTTCAAGGCCTTACCTCCCCTCTGTCAATGGTTGTGAGGCTATGGGTCCTTTACCAGCTCCTTCCTCCTTGGTCCCAATGAACACTCTATTCCTGACTGCCCAGGACAGGGAGGTGTTGTCTCCAGGATGCCCTAACCCTGGGGAGCTGGGGCATGGAGGTGTCCTATGGGCACCACAGCCTCAGTGAATCTGCTCTCACCTAACCAGGTGACTGGTTTTAAAAGAAATGGGGCAGGGCAGGCACAGTGTGGGACCTGATCCAGATGTGTTCTGGGTATGTCCTGGCAACATCACCATCCCAGAGGATGCATGTGGCAACACCTTCCTTCTGCAGCCTATTACACTTGGGCAGGAGACAGCTCCTGATGTGATCTGCCTGGGACAGCTCTGGGCACGTATCTAACGTGATTTACAGGCAACTTAGGATGTTACAGGAATAAACCGGGGAGACACCTAACCTCGCCCCCAGCACTGGGTGTGGATTTTGGATGCACACATGGAATTCTGCCCAACTCCTTCTCTGGGTATAGCCTGAAGCCCATAGCAGATGTCATGGACTGATGGTCCACTCTCATGGCATCAGCGGTCTCTGGGCCGGGGGGGGGAGGGGGGGGGAAGAAGGCAGATCTGACTTTGTTTAAAAAACATTTATAAAGAATTTCTGCTTTTTTAGCCTTGGGTCCTACAGAAATGAATATGAGGTGAGCACAAATAGTCTGTTCCTTTCCCACCCCCCTGCCGGTTTTAAACCATGAAGCACTGGCTGGTAGAATCTAGGGATTAAAGGACATAAGTTGGCAGCAGTTTTCAGAAAGCCGCTTGCCTGGTAGAAGAGGAAAATCCTATTCACGGTCCCTTTGGGAACCAGCTGTGCCATGAGCTCATGGTCTAACAGGAACAACAAAGTCCACATGGGAGTTCACCCTGAAGAAACAACTCCATAGGAAACCTCTTGCTACACATGAAATTACTTTTTCTTTCGCAGTGTCTAACAAGACTGTCAATAAATTATACACAAAGCCCCACTGCATCCTTTTCCAGCCAGCTTTCATGGAATCATAGAACCTTAGAATCAGACTGGCTTAGGTTAGAAGGGGCCTTAAAGATCATCCCTGCCACGGCAGGGACACCTTCCGCTGACCTTGTTGCTCAAAGCCCCGTCCAACCTGGCTTTGAACACTGCCAGGAATGAGCACCCATCACTGCCACAGGGATGGGGTGCCAATGTCTTGCCACCCTCATACTGAAGAGTTTTTTGCTAATGTCTAGTCTAAATCTCCCCTCTTTCAGCTCAAAGCCATTTCCCTTGTCCCTATCACTACAGTCACTGAGAAAATAAAAGCACATGCCTTCCCTGCCTTTGTGCCACTCTTAGTGTGTGACTGGCTGCTAAAGCTCACATGGGTATTTGGAACAGGCTTGTCATGCCAGCACAGACCTCAGAGCACAGTGAAGAGCTCAACTCCCTAAAGGCACTGCTTGGACAAAAGGCAAGGGCAACCCACAGCCCATCAGCCTGTATCAGCTTTCTTTACGGTGGAGGGCTTTGTGCTGCTTGCTAGAGGTTTTGTAGGATGCATGGTATCAGTGTCCTCTGGAGTGTCTCACACAGTAGATTTTGCAGCACCAATGAACACTGCAGTTTGCTGGCAGAGGCAGGCTGCAAGTTATTCACATGGTCTGCAGCTGAGTAGGGAGACATCTGAGCAGGAAAGAGCCATGCAGCCAAATGCCAGTAAGCACATCATGCTGCATGCGGGCACATCCCCCAGGGAGACCTGCTCTGGCACATGGATGGAGGAAGCTTGTCACGCTGCTCATTTTAGCCTTGTGCACATCGCACTGGGATTTCACACTATATGACCTGACGTGATGTGGGTGGACACAGGCAGAGCCAGTTTCATGCCATCCAGAGACACAGACAGCTTGTACAGCCAGCAGTGATGGCATCCTTCAGCAAAGCCTCTGCCTCCAGCTCAGCCAACCTGAGTCTGCTGCTGCTGCACCATGGGGAGGGACATGAGCAGATGCAGCATCGCTGCTTACATACAGATGTCCGTTCAGCACCTCTTCATCATTCAGTGTAAAAGCAAATGTGTTCTCACTGTGTAAGTTTGTCTCTTGAGATACATGTTCCAATTTTAGACTGAACCCATTTAGGGAAACCTTTAACCTCAGCACTGCAGGTTTATGATTAGGCATGTTCCTCTCCCAGCCTCCCCAAAATCTAAGCAGCTATAACAAATCACAGCCATAAAACCACAGAGGTCTGCAGGGGCACAACAACATGATAGTGATGCTGGGGAAGTGCTTGAGTTGCGTGCTCGACTCACTTTAAAGTCTCTCCCAAAAATTCCAGAGGTCAGTAGGTGTCTGGGTTATGCTATCAGAGACCAGACACCATCCTGGTCATCTTCATCTCTAGAGCGCTGGAAAATACCATTCCTCAAAGATCCCAGCCCAAAGGACAAAAAAATTCTGGTTGATTTAGGGGGAGAATCTGAGATGTTGGGAAATCAGATGAATTATTCAAGTGCTTGGTGAAGTCCCCACAGGGACTCTGTGGAGCTCCTGTATCAAAAACTGGTGCATGATCTACAGACAAGGTACTTCTTCCTTCCTTTGTACCTGCCCTAAGCTATGACTGGAAATCAATCAGGAGTGCTTCCCTCAAACCGCCTTCTGGGCTCCCACTTCTGTCCATGCTGCAGACACCAGCTTTGCTCTGGCTCCCATCCCTCCTCCCACTGCTGCTGAGCTGCCTCAGCCACACAGCACCCAAACTGCAGGTCAGCAGAAATTGCTCTAATCTGCACTGTTCCACAGCAAGGGCAGCTCCCTGAGCTCTTCCTGCTGCACTACAGGCAGTGCCAGTACAACAGAAATGAGCAGTCAGGGTGGCTGATGCTGCTGCCAGGAAAACGCATGTTTTAATAACTCTGGCTTAGAAGCCCTGGCTAATGCTGTCCGTGCCGCTGGTCCCCAGAGCTGTATCCAAACTGTTACTGTGGAAAGTCACTGTCCTCTGAACTGACTTCCCAGGGTGATCTCAAGAATTTCTCCCCAGAGATGTTCTTCAAAACCAGTATCTACATAGTTACAGAGGCAAGAAGCAAAGCACTGCAGCCAGGCGCTGGCCATGGAGGGTGCTATTCACCCATTCAGAGACAGGCAGCTGCAATGCAGAGATGCCAAGCACTGACCCAGACACCCTGGCTGCTATCACAGGCATGGAGAGAGACTGCCACTTCTAGACCACAACTCACTCAGCACAAATCATCAAACCGGTCTGGGGAACCAGACATTTAAATCCCTGTTTTTCCTCCCCAAGCACAGCAAAGCTGCAGACACCACCTCAGACAGTGATATGTGTGTTACAGGTGTTTAAATCAGGTGAGAGGAAACATAATCCTCACCCAATCCGAACGTTACTTCAAGCAGTGCTGCCTTTTTAAAACATCTACATGCAAGAGACAATTTTTAAAGGCTGAATAATTAATAAAGGAGACACTAGAAAGAAAAAAAAAAAAACCACGTAAAATTAAATCAGAGATGAGATGCTGAGGCTTTAAAATGTCAGCTAAAAATTGTATTTGAGGCAAACAGCATTATTTCTGGCAACAATGACAGCTATGCAGCTTGTGGCTAGGACAAGTTCAGCTCCCCTGGTTCCCCTTCCTCCTGGCACATACTGTGGTCTCTTGCCTTACAGCAGACTAAAATCTGTCCAGGACAGTGACTGTCCTACCCTTCTCTCTCTATACCACCTAACACAAGGAGCCTTGTCACCTTTGTCAAGTTGTGACAAGGGTGCAAACAGTGCAGATGAAAAAACCCACCAAAGGATAACTCGGCCTGGGTGACAGTGGCATCATTAGGATGTCTCTTCTGAAACTGTCCCATTTTCCACCCTCATTACCCACTGACTAACGGGTCTCAGGGCACTGATGCTGAGATTAGAAGTCACTGGCAACTTTTATCTCAGCATAATAATCATGGGAATACACAGACAGATACATGGCCTTCCTTACATTGAAGTAAGCAAACCCCAATATAAAAGAGATTTGATAAAACGAGCAGAACAGGACACTGATGCACTTTCAGGAAGAATTAAGTTTTTTCCCTTAGGAAATAAGCATCAGCCTTGGGCAGCTAAGTTCTGGAGTCTCCTTCCAAGCTCAGACAGATTGCAAATATCAGCACAAACCTTGTTATGACAGTATTATGCTCAATCCTGGCTCTGAGTTCTTCATTCTGCTGTTGCAGCATGGTGATTCTTTCTTCCAGTTTTAGGTTTTTTTCCGCCTGCAATGAAGGGAGGTTTGTTCAGTCTGCAGAAAGCCCAGCACCTGATCCAAGAGAATCTGTTCCTCACCAGTATTTGTCCCTAAAGCAAATCCTAAATTTGAGAATACATGGAGGTGGTCATCTTAACTGCAGCTGAGACTTACAGGTCTGACTCACACCACATCATACTGCAGAAGTAGGGTCATCGGCAGAGCATTGAGCAGAGGCAGAGCTGAACTACCTCTTACGGCTAACTGAGGAAGAGGAGGGTCTTAGTCTTGTCCAGCACAAATAAAACCTCTTCCTCAGTGGTTCCCCCATAATTTTTATCCCTCAGGAGTCAGTGTTACCAGCTGTTGTTCTTGGACAGGGAGCTGGTGGCACTTGGGGATCACAGGATTGGAAATGGCACTGTGGTGCAAGTGGTCATCTAGTGGTGAAGGAGGAGTGCACAGTGGTATGATGTGCATCATCCAGCTCAGGTAATCTCATCAGACATAAATGTCTGGCATTCAACCTCTCAGATTACGATTCCCTAGTTCTGGGGAGGAGAGAGTTACCTATCAGTGCAGATTATACCCAACAGCAGCCTTAGACTGCTGCTGCACTCACATGAGGTGGGCTGCCCTTTGGAGACACTTCTCTCCACTGCTGACAGTGTCAACTTTAATGACAGGCTTAAACTAGACATTTAACTTTAAGCTACAATTAAGTGAAATGAATCCTACCCCAAGTGTAGGCAGCTTTTACTTGGGACATTTCAAGGACAGAGTCTGAAGATGTCAATAGCAGTATATTAAGATGTCAGTAAGATGTTTATAGGCAGGTACCACAGCCTCAGATGCCCTGTTTTCCCAAAGTTTTGAATCTGACATACTTTATCACCTTAGCTCTTCATTTTCTAGGGGTTTGAATTTTGCTGAATTTAACACTTTTGCAAAAAAACAAGATACCACAGGGTAACCTTAGCTCTGCATGAGCTCTGTTATTGAATTTCACAACCGCTTATAAAGAAACAAAATCCTGTGCACCAGAGTTAGCAATAACTCACACTTAATGTCAGAGGCATTGGTTTTATGCTGCTGTTTCCAGCCTATATAGGTAACCATGAAGGATAGTCCTGATTCTCAGATATTCTGGCCTATCCTAATATGTTTTGTTAAAGCAGAGCAAATATCCTGGTGCCATTTTGAAATGCTCTGAGAGCTCTTTTTGCTCCCTCAATAGTTTTAAAAAATAGTAGGTATGTCAGCGTGAAGCATAGAAGAAGACGTGCATCCTCTCCACTGCAACCCTCACCCTATACCGTGCCTCTCCTGCCACCTTCATTTTCAGCCTCCCCTTCTGCAGACAAGGAGCCAAGCCTGACCCTCTATTTGAAACGTCTTCCTGCTCCCTTACAAGGCATCCCATCTTTCACAGCATCTGGAGATGCCCTAGATATTCTGGCACTTATAAAGGTAGATCTCATAGTAGTCTCATAGACCTTATAGTGGCCTTCCAGCATCTGAAGGGGACCTACAAGGATGCTGGAGAAGGACTCTTCATCAGGGACTGTAGTGATAAGTCAAGGGGTAATGTGTTTAAACTTGAACAGGAGAAGTTCATGTTAAATATAAGGAAGAAGTTCTTTACTGTGAGGGTGGTGAGGTACTGGAATGGGTTGTCCAAAGAAGTGGCAAATGTTCCATCCCTGGCAGTGTTCAAGGCCAGGTTGGACAGAGCCTTGCGTGACATGGTTTAGTGTGAGGTGTCCCTGCCCATGGCAGGGGGGTTGGAACTAGATGATCTTAAAGTCCTTGCCAACCCGAACCATTCTGTGATTCTATCTTTATACAAAAAGCCTTTGTGCCACAGTAGCCTCAGTGTTACAAAGGGCAGGAGCAGGACTGTGTCTTGTATGTGGTTAACTAGGGAAAGCAGCTCAATGACCAGGAATTATGTAGGCTGTTGTCTGGTTTGCAGGTTTTTCAGTAGAACACTACACAGCATGTTTTCAAACGCTGGCTTAGCTCTAGGGGCAGCATGTTGGAAGGAGCACAGTTAACAAGCCTCAGTTGTAAAGAGGCATTTTTCTGTACATCTTACTTACATTTGTTCAGCAAAATAACTATCAGAGTTCTCAAATTTCCCTGCAAATGGAAACAAATCTTGCTGAATGCTGTGCTGAACCAGCTGCCCTGGCTCCCCAGCTGAGGCATTACCTCACCTCACACTGTACGCTTACTGTCACTGTAGGTTATGCCTTACAAAATGAACCTGCTCTCTGAGAAAAACGGTAATTGGTGGTGAACTGGGCAGTTCTTCATTAGGGACCACCACAAGCAATGGGTGAGAAAACAGTGTAGACTGCAGAAAAGCATTACTTTAGGGATGAAGAGACCTTTCCTAGCATAAGCCTTGCTAGGGACTGCTTGCTGAAGATTGCTAATTCATATTCATGGCTTGGAGCTCCCTAAATGCCTGCACAAGCAGCAAGCAGCAAGACACATGGCTCAATCTTCCTCTACTTGCTCTTTCCAGCCCTGAATGGTTACCTGGCTCCTGTGGTGCAGGTTGGGGGTACAAAATGAAGGCCTGGGCTACCACAAAGTTCCACTTCTTGCATTCTTCCTACACCATTTCCCTTGCTGGCTAATGTAATGGACTGAGGAAGTGTTGCATGAAAAAGCAATACAGATCAATGGATGTGTGGGATAAATCCAGAGTGTCATTGGTGCGTGAAGGGATGGGGAAAGGTCTCAATTTCTGAGTGAAAACCTGAGACGTGGCACAACTATGTAGGTTGACAGTAGAAACACACAATATAGAGCCATTTATGAACCCTTTTGACTGTGTTTCCTCACCCTTTTAAAGGCCACCTGCTGTAAGCAAACTTCTACTTTATTATCTCTCTGATGCCTCATCCAGAGGAAAAATAACTTGCCTGTTTTTCTAGGTCCATAATCATCTTCTCCTGTTGGTGAATCTGATGGTTCTTCATTTCCAGAACATGTTTTAAGCTCTTCAGATCTTTCTCTAAATGCAGATATGGAGCTCGTACAATCTAGGAAATACACCAGGCATTTGGATATCAGTCAGCCATAAACACATCTTCATAAGATAAAGTTTCCTCAACGCACCCAGTGGTTTAGGAGTGATGTGAAAACCACCTAGACCTGGGCCTCTGCAACTCATCGGGGCCCTGATATTCTCTCATAGACCATCCCTTTGGTTGGATAACCAGCAGCACCTTTCTTTTTACCACCCTCATGGCTAGAAGGATGGGATGCCAGGTTGTTCAGAAACCCCATTCCTATTCCTAGCTTGGGAACATAGCAGGTCTTGACAACGGTGTTTTGTGATTGTGCAGGGATTTTGGTTTGGAAAAAGTACAAACATGAAACTGAGGAAACCAGACAAGTGGACTGGAGCTGTAAACTCCAGTGTTCTGTCTTGCCTGCCCCACAGCATTGCAGTGCCTGTTAACAAAGATCAGATCTAGTGGGAAAAAGTTCTTCTTCAACTCAAGAACTTCAGATGCAGGGGATACTAGGGTTAAACCCACGGGAAAAGGATGTACTCTGAATTATACTCATGAAAAATTGTCTCTGACTTAAGCTGCTCTGGACTTTTCCCAGTGTAACTCACTCCAGTGAGCTGCTTGGTGGTGCTTGGCACTAACATCACTGTGACACAGCAGAATTTGTCCTTTCATGTAAATTAAGTACTGCAGTGGAGGTGGAAAGGGGCCGATGCTGCCTGTTTCCCATGGCCAAGCCTGGTTCAGACATTTTTGCTCCTTTCCTAAGGAGTTATCGAGCCCCTTCCTCACACCACTACTTTCATTCTACCCCTTCTGTTATCTTGATACAGCTGCCCATGGGGTTGTGCTGTCACACGCTGAAATGCCCCAAGGGTTCTTTCAGAGCTATTTCATTTCAGATCAGTTGCAGTGTTTCCTTACACACTGTAAATAAACAGCACTGCCCCAGCAGACAGCAACTGAATAAATACTCCACATGGGAGGACTGTCCCTTGCAAATCCAGGAAAAAAAAAAAAAAAAGGAAAAGAGGGAATGCAGAGGGTATCCAAGAAGATGGTTCAGGAGGCACACACACAAAACCCCTAAAACCAAAACCCCCAAAATACTAAGTGTGCAAAGACATAAAAGTAAAGAGAGAGGAAGAAGGGAAAGAAGATAGGCAGCAGTAAGGATACACTAGATGGAGTTAATGAAATGCTTTGGAAACAGAGCTGAAAATGTTGGGTGAAAGAATAAAGAAAAACAAGTAAAATCAGAAAAAGATGGACTTAGACTGAAGTTTCTGACTCCTCCTCAGAGCTCAGGATTTGAGGTCTTGTCTGGGGTCTGTTCCCCCAGTGCCTGGGATAAGGATCCCACTGCTATCCACTGAGCCGTGTAGTGTAAGTCATACTTAGAAATGCCTAACTTGATGACTGTATAGTTATAGTGGCCATCTACCTTCAGTTGTTCCTCTGTGTTTTTCTTCAGAGCCTCTTCAAATCGGTCTGCTTTGGCCTTAAGAGATTGGTTCTGGAAGGTGAGGGTGTCTATCTGGTCCTGGAGGAGAGACACACCAATGAACACACAGGCCATGTTACCACCCCTCTTACATTCATACAAGTCAATCTGCTCTGTGAAACCACCAGGATAGCAGGAAAAAGCTTAAAGCCCTGCAAGGTAGGTTTTTTTACATAAGGCCACTTAAACATAGAGTGGGCTTTGTGATAAGCCAGTGCCTCAGGGAATCCTGAAATCCCCGCAGTGCCTGAGGCTGTCTGACACTGCCTGACACTAGTTCATGAAATATCTTTGATGCTAAATCAACTGATCACTTTGGGCTGGATGAGAATGAGCATGTCCTTCCTTAAGAGAGATGGTATTTGCATCACAGGCATGAGGGAGATCATTTGTACAGTCCCTAGAGTCTGAATGAGGTAGTAGGTATTTCCTCCCTGCTTCTTTTCTCTTTCTAGCCTTAAAACGTGGTAAAAACCAAGGAGTTAGTGGTGTTGGGTTTGAATGACTGTTATTTCATCTCAGGAACTATAAATAGGAACAACATGTTATTTTAAGCAATCTCAATTCGTTACCATCAAAGGCATTCCTGCTACATCTCTCTATAAAACACCTGTAAAAGCCACAGTTGCTGCGAAAGTGGTGTTCTTATCTTTCATATATGTAATTTTTTGGCTGTAACATTACATCAGTGCTTATTGCAAAACTGCTGACATGCCTCAAACTGTCAGAGCAGATGAGGAAGGCAGTGACAGTTGCTGCATGCAACAGTATGTGCTAGTCAGGGGTTTTAAAAGCTGTAATTCATCTCTGCCTACAAAATCAGCCAGAGCCTGCATTATTTGCTGTGGCATCTGCACTTGTTCAGACAAGATTTCTGAACTCAGTGTGAATCACAGGAGCACGCTTCTGCCCTCCACTCCTTGGGATTTCTTCATCTAGAGATGAAGAGTGTGAGAACAGCACGGAAATACGAGGATTGAAAAAGCCGAGTTTGAGAGCGGTGTTCAACAGTTGAATGTGGGAGTTGTGATGTGCAGGACTGACCCCGGCTGGCCGTAGCCTGGCTGTACAGCGGGGCCAACTCTGGTCCATCTCTCACCGGGAACCGCATTGCTCCGGCGGTAATGAAGACGTGTCAACACCGTGGGACCAGCTTCCCCATGTCCAGCCAGTGGGAAAGAGTTTAAAGCACAGGCACAGGGCCAGGCAGGGAAAAGTCAGCGTTTCTGAGCATGCCAGAGGGTACCATATAGACAAGGTGATGCTCACAGACACCTCAGGTGCTGAAGCCCTCCCCACCGTGCAAGGAAGCGCTCAGCTTCACGACTCATGCCAGGTCAGCAGGGTCAAAAGTACATTTCTTTGCTTTATCCAGCTGCTTTATTGTACCTTAAGGTTTGCCCTCTCTTTTCTTTCAGATTGTGCTGTGTTGAACCACCCAAGGGGGAAGAGAAAACCTGAAGGGGCACCTTTTCTGCTAGATCCCAGTTTGGACAGGCAGAGGACAAGAGGAGTTATAGCTGGTAAGAAGCAACAGCCTGGAATGCTGGCAGCCAGCAGTGGGGCTGGGGCTGCCCCGTCGGCTGCTCCACAGCATCACTGCAGGGGTGGGAATAACAAAACAGCCAACCTGGAGTGAGAGCCGCAGTTTTTCAAAGTTCTCCTCCAGTTGTGCCTTTTCCAGCTTGTGAGCGATGCTGAGTTCTGGGGAAGAAACACAGACGTGACATTGCTAAGTGAAGTCCAGCAAGCCAGGCTCTGGGAGCACAGACATCATTAGCCACGTGCAATTCGGGATGCAGTTTTAGGTCATGGATGTTGAGTAGGAAACTAGTAGTAAAATACTCTGAAACCTTAGGTAAATTGGTTTTGGGATCAGAATTTCCTGATCCTTCACTGGATCCTCTATTTCTACATGACCAGATTCTGATTTTTCAGAACTGCTCAGAATTCCCAGCTCCTGGGAGCTCTGATCAAACCAGGTTAGTCTGACAATGGGTCATTTACCATTCAGAGTGAATATCCCCACATCAATGATTTTAGAATTACATATATTTAAAAGCTGGGGTTGCAATTTATTTGGGAAGATAGACAGGGGGGTCAGTGACTCAGATGAAAAAATGCAAATGATTGTGCTTTTCCAGGAGCTGTGGCAGATGATCTGTGAGGTTTATTCCACTAGTGAGATTGACAGAGCCCAAAGGCAAATAAGCCCCCTATTTATGTTACATGATTAAAGGTTTCATTACTAAAACAACTCAATCTGGACTTAGTAATAACCAAAAATTTAATAACCAAAGTAGAATAAAATGTAATGTCTATACCAATGGCATGAATCTGTCATTCAGTACAATTCTTCCTTTTAAAACCTACCTTTTTAGTATATGGACACTCTATTTTTTGTGTCTTTACCCCCAACCCCATGGGGTTCTCCCCTCTAACCTTTGCTCACTAGCCACAATAACAGCAGTAATAATACTGATACCCTGATGCCCTGTACAGCGCACTAGACCGCAGCTGCTGCAATGCCTTTTCCATGCACAGGAGGGCATTCCGTACCCGCACCAACAGTAGGGAGCACAAACTTGACCACAGCCAAATTTTATCATCAGAAAAAACTGACATAAATAGACAGATAAGAATATCCTTAAGCAAAGATCAGCTTTCTCTTTATTTATTTATTTTCAAAATTGTATATGTTACTTAAAAACAGTAGGTTAGATACCATCTCTGCCAGGAGGAGAGGCGAATAGACTCTTCTCATCTCACATTATGCTCTGGGCTGTGTCTATAATCGACGCAGTGCAGAGCTAAGCAATATGGGTCTGTTGGGGAAAGCTGAGGGAAAACCTACTTAGAGCTGTTTAAAAATTAGACTCTCATGCTTATATGTAAAAAGATAAAAAAAGAAAAAGAAGATTGTACAGATACCGTTACATATCAGCTAAGGTGTGTGCAAAGACATGTATTTAGGTACTGAACTGTTAGGGAGGACACAGCTCTGTCAGCAGCATCAAATCCCATGGAAACCTCATAACACAAAATTCTTAATAACAGTGCTGAGGCACTAATTTGCTCCAGCATGTGGCTTTGGTCTGCTAAGCACAGCCACATCTTTTGCTACTAAAAGTTGTGAGCACTGTTTTTAGAAGCAGTGTAGGCATTTAAGCACCTAAATTCAGAGATGCTCACTGAGCTCTGGCTTCCCAAGCACCAGTGAGCTCTGGCTTCCCAAGGATTAGGTTCTTGAGAGAAGTCTCCGTGTGAAGTGAGATGGAATTTCATCTCTATGTTCAATGACCCATGGAGAAAGCCTGATCTTTGGCCCAAAGACCCCTAAGATAGTCTCAAGTCCAAGTCAGATGCTGTACAAGTTGTACACAGCTCTCCCTAAACCCTAACAAAAACCTGGTGGTCCCCCCCATATGAAAGCACTAGACTCACACAAATTTTCTGTATCCCCTGTTCTGGAGGAAGAAAACCCAGGCTTACATGATCTCACCACAGTGCTAATCTCTGCTATGAAATAGCTCTGTAGCCATGGAGTTGTCTTTGTCTTACCTTGGATTTTGCAGTCATTCTCATCTTGCAGCACTGTGATGGCAACTATGTGGTTATTTTCCAGCTGTAACATTGCAGCTTCATGTACAGCTGTGATATCTTCCACCTGCTCCAACAACAATGAATGGAGACATAGAGACAAGGTTAGACATGCTTTGGCCTGCCAAGAAGCCACTGACAGAGAGCTCCAGTAGAGCTCTCTACTGAGAGTGACACTTCAAGTACCTGAGACAGTTTTATTCATTATGAAACAGGCATGTTGACACCTGGAGTGGTAGTAAAAAGTCAATGATGATAGTGGTTTTGTTCTTTTAACTTAATGGCTATAAAAGAGATACATAAGAAAGAAAAGGCAAAAAAGCCCTTAAGTGAAGAAGCCATTTATGAAATGTTCAGAAATCTCAACATTCCGTTAATCTAAATTGATGGCCTGACTCCCTCTGATGGTCAGATAAATATGCACAGTGCTGACTTATCCTGGCTTTTGTCTTCACGGCACTTTGCTGCAATGATTTTTTATTGTAAGGTCTTGAATTAACTTCCCTGGAAAGTGCCTATGAATTATTCACAGTTCTAAAATATTTATTTCTACGGAAACATTGAAATTATTATCAGTGGGCATGAAAAAGGAATTGCAATCAATCACGCTCCCTCTTGAAAAAGAGTATCCTACAAAGTCACCAATATGCAAATTCCTATGTCCTTTTGAGTCACATATTTTGAGTCCACATCAGTAAACTGATGGAAGGTATGACAGGACCTTCAGTGAAGACACACAAGTTCTCAGGTTGGTGTGGGAGTAAGCAAGACAGCAGTGAAGCCACAAATCTTCCTCCCCAATCTCATACTGGGGCCAGAAGGAGGTCCCTCTGCTGCAAGCTGCCCAACACACTGCACCACACACCACATTGCACAGAGCCATTGTGGGAACAGGGATGCAGCTGGAAGAAAGCTGCGGGCAGCCTGTGTTCTTGTGCATCCGATGGGTTGGGATTCTTTCAGCACATTGTTAATAGACTTGGGTAAAGGCAAAGCAAGCTCCCTAATGATGGTGTTTTGATATGCATCATTGAACAAAATACAGTGAGAGCTGGTGATCAAGGTTCTGTCAGCGGTCCAGAACAGTTTTACATTGATTTGCTTTTTTGGGTTTTGTAATCACAGGGATCTTATTCCCTCCATTTAACACATTATCTGTGATAACTAGCAATGCAACCAAACTAATTTGCTTTTACAGTGAAACAGCTGTTCATTGCAAATTAACTTGACTTTAAACAGTTTTTTTGCTCACTGTCATGTTAAATAATGGCAGAAAGTTACTGCAGCTGAGCATGTCTTGAATGAAATAAATGTTATTTCAATGCACTTAACTGTCAAACACATGTGTTAGATTACCCAAAAGAAGCAAAATTTCCACCCATACTGGGAAAAGCATGCTCTTAGAATGAAAAATAGGCCTTTAACATGGAATTTAAAACTATCAAACTAATTTTCATAATAATGTGGGAGACAACACAGTGGTGAAGAACTGTTTGCAAAACAATGAGGACTCAGCCTGCTGATAACATTGCAGGGAAAATAAATAAAGAGCAGAGAAAGCCGGGCTAGATGATTCAGTGGACTACTAATGGGATAGGGGTTATCACTTCTGCTTTTCCAGAGCACAGTGTCCTTGTACAAGATGTCTGTGTGCTGAAACTTCATGAGCATTGCCATGTTCTTTACCTTGCCCTTGCTTAAGTCTTTATTCATACTCTAATTGCTTCTTAGCTGAGAAGCACCCCATAGGAATGATTTGCTCAACTCCAACATCTTCAGAAGTTGAAGGATTCTCCTTCCACTGCCACCATCACTGGCAGGTTATTTATCTAGGAAAACAATTAAATAGGTTCCAGATGGCCTGCAGGGATTTTTCTGTCTTCTGTGTGTTTCATATCCACATCCCAAATGACTTTGATAATCTTGCAGTGTAGCTTCCTGTCTGCAATTTTTCATAGCAGAGAGTCTACTGGCAAGCAGCTCCCTTGGATGCTAATTCCAGCTTTGCCACTAACTGACTCTATAGGCTTGATTAACTCAGTTAACCCATGTCATGGTTATTTCTGGCTATAAAAAGAAGCTCATGAGTTAAGTGCCTCTGCTGTAATTCTGGCTGGGACCAGTGCCAGCTCTGCAGTGTCAGAGCTGAACAACTCTGGTCCCTCAAGTAGGTTTGCTCATTTTGGCATGCTCTGAGCTGGGCACTTTTCTTCCTCTGAGCAATGGAAGGGAAAACCAGTCATCAGTTCAGTACCTATGTCTTCATGTTGGAGTTTTCCATATATTTCATTAACTGAACTCAGTACTGGCATAGTCTACTCTTCAAAGGGAACGGGCAGAGACTGACCTGGTCCTGATGCTGCAATTTGACTTGCTCCAGCTGCAGCCTGTGCTGCTCCTGCAGGCTCTCCCTCTTGGTGTTGTACTCCTCTTGCAGCCGCTGCTCCAGCACCTGCAGCTCCTCCTGCTGCTGCTTGTGAAGCTGCTTCACCTCTTCCTCAAAGCGCCTCTCCAGCTCCTCTTTCTTGCTCTGTAGTTTCTTCCACCTTGCTGTATTGAGAGCTGTAGAGACAAGACCATACAGTCAGGTTCTGAGGTCCATGGGAGCAAACAGTGCCATCAGATCTGCTTGTACAGCACTGAGCAGAGCAGTTCTCTCTGACTGTGAAGCTCCTGTGAATCTCCAATAAGACACCAATAAGCTCTGGCTGTTGCTTCTTTCTCTGTCCCTTTCCCTCACACATACACAAATACACATTTGCTTGATTGCAAAACTGGGATCAGATGAAGCATAATAATAATAATTAGAAGAAGCAGGGAACTCCATGGACCTGCAGGCTGACTGGATGTCCCCTCCTGGCCAGCAGTCTTGGATGCACAAATTGAGGCTTTGAGGCTTTTACTTTGCCTTGGATATAAGAAACAGCATGTGATACAATCACTTCACACAAAGCCTTTCAACTGGGATACAAGACTTCTCTCTCAAAATGCAAGCATGACTAAGGCCCCACTTCCAGCGATGTGCCAGGAAGGCAGAAGCTGCCTGGGCTCTCAAGGCACATCCTCTGTGCATGTTATGCAGGAGGTATGATTGACCATTTGACCAGGAGAAGGAGATGTAACTCATATGTCCCATTTTCCAGCTGTTAGAAGCTGTTCATCCCATAAACCTGTCTTTCACAGCAGCTCCACCTCTTGAATCCATTAATGCATGCTTGCTTAACTTGTTTTTACATTCAAACCACTCCTGTGTGTGCTTCATGGAATCAGCGCAAATGAAAGTCTGGTACTGAAGGCAATCAGAAAAAGTGAAATTTTTCCTCTTGTGAACTAACACAGTGACCATGTCTCTGAATTCACAGCCATGTCCACAGCTACTTATAGAAGTGCAACTCCAACACTTCCATCAAGTTGAGGATATTCAGTCTATTTCCCATTTGTTTCCCCACCAGTATTGTTGCCTGGGTCCCTAGACAGCAGTGTCATGAACACTATGTCCTCAGCCTTCTGCTTTGCTGAAGAATTGTTGCAATCAATCCAGATACTGAAGACCTGAGGCAAGCTGGACGAGGTCAGCCAGACTACATTTAGAGAGCAATTTTGCTGATGCAAAGATCTAAAAGGTAAAAAGTGATTAAAGTCATCATGACCATAACATTAAGAACAACACTGTCTTCTCTGAGATGTGTTTTTAAAGGCACCGCTAGACCTTTTTATTGATGTAGACCCAGATCTGGTTTAGAAAAATGATCACCTTTTGAATATATAATCTGTATTAGCCACTCATCCTTCCTTTGGCATGCATGGACCTGTATGGCATTGTAAATCAGTGGACTGGAAGCAGCTGTCTGCCTGGGTAGACAATTTTTGAATGTTTCAAAACCATATTTACCCTATGACTATATATTTGCTCAGTAGGGGGCAAACCCCCCCTGTGTTTTGCCATCTTTTTCTACTGTGGTATCAGACTGTGCTCAGTTTTTTGGGGATAGCAACAATTAATCAAAGTTACCTACTGCTGTGACCACAGATCATGTTGCTATCCTTTAAGCCTTAAACCACAACATAGGTACACCTGTGCAAGGTAGTTTGGGCACTCAAGCTAACCATCCCCTTCCCCGTATTTTTCACCATGTTTAGGGCTCTGCTTCCACAGTTACTGGACACCAATATCCAGACAGATAACACTACTGGGGTCCTGTTCTGATCCTGATGTTTCCTGGGTCACTAAGAGGGACTCTGTCTCTTCCAAGTTCTTTGCTCCTCACAAAGTGAGCATGAGTTAGTGAGCTTAGCGCTGCACCAGCAGCACATAGGAAACTTTCCTACCTGCCTCAGACTCAGAATGAAACAGCACAATTTATACGGTCATTAGCTGAAATGTCTTGTCTCCTGGCAGTTTGGATTAGAGCTCTAAACCCTCTCTCTTGCTTTTTGCTTTTTGATTTTCTTTGGCATACAAAGTGATCCCAGAGCTGGAGGGCAAGGGGTAGTGCTTGATGCTCTGCACTCCATAGAATTCACACTTACTCGAGCTTTAAATTGGAGCTGTAATGAACCCTGTCTCTCTCCAGCCTCTCTAATGAGATTACCAAGCCTACAGGGAAGGCTAGCAATGAAATGACATGCTCTAACCGAAAGAAAGTCCATCTGAAAGACTTTCTGTAACCTGAAACAAAACTATTCACAACCCTAATGCAGGTGCAAAACAGAGGGAAGAGGAAAGCAGTGAAAGCGAGGCTGCAGGGCATGTTCGCCAGGCACCCAAAAATGCTAAATGAAGCCACTGCACAAGAAGTTTGCCCTATACCAGATATACCTGAATATATTGAATATACACCTCCAACATGAAGAAGTGGCCCCTACCACAGTCTCCCAGAGACAAATGAGGCCAAGGACAGAAGTGGTGAGGAATGACTGAATTTTTTCTTAGACAGGAGATGGACCTTTGAGCCTGGACCCACTGGGACAGGAGTAGCAGGAGGCAGCATCCATGCAGCCCTGTGGCTCCCTTACCCAGCTGGGGAGTAGGACCCAGCATGGGAAATGCCTGCCTGGCCAAAGGCAGTGTTTAAGCAGCTGTGGCTTTAGAGGGTGGTTCTGGTGAACCAGGCTGAGTTGCCTCCGGTTATATAAATGTATTACTGATATGGAACAAGACAAACAGAGCACAACTGATATGAGCTGTTTTCCAGAAGAGTTACACTTGGGTTTTCTTTTTCTTTCTCTGTAGGCATTTCAGTTGCTGTTTAGAGGCTGGAAATGATTGACATAACACAGCATTTCCCAGGATGACAGCATGTTGGCTTAAATGAGAGCTGCTGACATTGCCTCCCTGCTGCCTGAGCACCAAGTGGCTTTTACAGTGTTCAATAGATCAGCAAACCCCATTTCTGGGCCATGCTAGGAAGGTGATGGAAAGAAAGATGTAACTACTAGACTGATTCTACCACACAAACGGGAGCAGGCTTCCTGGTGAAGTGGTGAAATCACTGTCCCTGGAAGTGTTCAAAAACCATGTAGTTGAGGCACTAAGTGACATGGTTTAATGGTGGTCTTGGCAGTGCTGGGGTAATGGTTGGACTTGACAATCTTAAAGGTCATTTACAACATAGTCTATGATTCTAAACCCAGCCTGAGGCACAGCCCAGCATCCCCAGCCCTGGCACTTTGTGTTTCAGGGGGCAGTTGTCATGGGAAGCTGGAGGCTGGTGTCATGCATCCTTGCACAGGGACCGTCTGCTTCTGACATGAGGAATGGGCCCTTTGCCACGCAGACTCTGCTCTTCCTCCTGACCGCTGGCCACAGAATCACAGACAAATCACAGCCACCTCACTCAGGGTAAAGATCCTGACGGGGAAGCATACCCAGCAGGAGGTGGTGCACAGGCTTTGGCTTTCTAACCATGAACACAGATAACACAAATTTTAGACTTGACATCTGATGGTCTTCCATTCATCAAGTACTGACACATCTGCATCCCTCCTCTCAACTCACTTCACATGTCATTTTTCTGGTAGCAAATGGGAAGGTAATTCTGACATTTAATTTCCATCAGTTTGAAGGGAAACAGCTGGTGTTCAAAATCTCTTTATTCCAGGAGTCTCAGTGTTGAAAGTTGCAGTTGAAAAGTGCTTGTATTTATAATTTATAAAGATGGATGTCTTGAAAGTGAAACAATTGCTTGTCATGTTTTATGATCCTTGGTATTTCTAGCAAAATACATGAGCAAATCTTATTGCATAAAATAACAAGTCTCTCAACATTTATAGAGGCCACATTCCTCCTCAGGGCTGGGAAGGGAGAATCACTTCCCTATTTCACTGCACACTGATTTCAGATGAAGTGCAATACTTCACAGCAGTGCTGGAGGTAAAGGTGGATAATGTTATCTAAACCTAAATGTTTTGCCTGCCTCCAGAAGGTGCAGGTCTCCCTAGGCTATTTTACCAGG
>JBCJKH010048457.1:27654-40991 GCA_039877255.1 Loriculus beryllinus
TTCAGGTGCCTTGGCTGTCATTTGCCTCCCTTGCCAATACTTCTTGCATTGTGTACTATTTTGGTTAGACCATTCTGACTGCTCTTTTGTCAGATGTGCAAGGGTTACCCTCAATGCTAGGGTCTCAAGTAGTACATCTTTCTCAGAGGGTTCTTTTAGAGAGCAACAGCACATGAGTCCTTACCTTCATCTTCTGCAAGAGAGGCAAGGGGAAGTTTTGACTAATCATTATTATCAGCCTCATGATCTCCTGGGTGTGCAGTGAAGTTACAAATCCCTGACATCTTCTGTTGCTTTAACCTGTGTTGTCAGCATAACATGATGGGTTTGGACTGCACGTGCTCCTGCATCCAGTGTAAACATGAAATTAATACAAAATGAAAAAGCCCCTCCTTGTTATCACCAATGTGGCTCTGTAGATAACCAGCACTTCACTGTCAGTGCAGCTGGGAACAGGGAATGCTGGCTCTTAGGAAATCAGACGTTACAGTGGAGCAAAACTGATCTGATGTGAGAATATAAAGCTATCAGGTCCAGTACTGAGATTCATATAGGTCCAAAGTCAAAACATCAAAGCAATTAGAAAATTCACAAGCACATAAGGAGAAATCCCCTGAAACAAATGTGTAAGAAACCTAATTAATGGGCTATCCCATTGAATTCATCAATCTTCATTAGCATTTATCTCAACAAAGTATTTGAGAGAGAAGACAATGTAAGCAGGATCCTTTGCTGCCCTCCCAAGAGTTTTGTGTCTAACAGGCTCAGCATATCAAAGGAGCTTTGTAGGTGTCCTTTACCAGGCTACCAGTTGGAGCTGAGCCATTGGGGATGAGTAACTAAGGGTTAAATCCAGCCTAGGTTTAAAAAGGCTCAACAACCATACTAGTAAAAACCAGCCATTTCCAGTGGGTGAAAAGGCCAGAATCACTATAAAGAAATTGCGCAAATACCCAGCATTTCAGTTTGCAAGTTCAGTGGCAAGGGAGAAAAAAAAATGCTTCAGTGTTATCTGGGATTAATTTTTTCTGGCCAGAATGTCAAATCAGAACAGTGGGGTTTGTATAAATTAAAATGTTGCATTTTTTTTCAGGTACTTTTAATGAATGATGGATTTCATTATTGCTTGGAAAACTGATGAGAAAGGTTTCCATTGGCTGTATCCCAAGAAATTACTCTAATCCTGAAGTAATTTTCATAAAATAAAATTAAGATCATGATGGAGATGAAGGAAATCTTCTTCCTCATAGCTGTACTCCACAACACAATGGTTAAGCCTTGTGTCTGGAATATGTCCCATCTCCTCAGACAGAAATTGAAATATAACAGGTAGAATGATATGTTCCTTCCATGCTTAACCTAATGCTCTGTTGAACAGAAGACACAGTAGCAGCTCTTCTTCCTGTCATCAGCTTTATAACATACAAACCTCCCAATATTTTTCTCTTGAAAGGGTCAATGTCCGACTGCATTTCAGCAAGTGAAACAGATGTGGAAAATGGCACTTATGTATTCTCCATTCAACTGAAAACTCCCTGAGGATAGACTGAGGTACGACTTATATTGGTGCAATATCCAAGCAGCTCCAGAAAAACTGGCAGGTAGGCAGGCAGGCAGAGAGGTGGGAAGAAAGAAGGAATTCATCCAGTTAAATAACAGTGGTCAAAACTGGGTGGTGTCATCCAGAAAAGATAGGCAGGATTCACATATAACTGTGTGTGAAGACCTGGAAAAATAACTTGTTAAAAGATACCATGATACAGTTCTGAAGATGGGCAAGATGCTGGTGCTGTCCAAACGAATGAAGAAGGGTCATAGTGAGGAAGGCTGGGGGAAAGAGCCTGAACAGGGCTCTGAGCAACCTGACCCAGTTGAAGATGTCCTGCTTGTTGCAGGGGGGCTGGACTAGGTGAACTTTGAAGAGCCCTTCCAACCCAAAGTATTCTATGATTCTGTGCAAGGCTCTGCTTTAGTTGCAGGAAGCTTCAGGCAACAGCTAGATATCCTTAAGGAGATATTGACAGGGATACAGGTCAAGATTTTACTTGCAACCAGGAATAATTGTGGGATGGGGAGGCAGAGTTGAGTTTTACCTTAGAGTATATCTCCTCTGAGAATTCCAAACTACCTGAGAGATACTAATTCGTTAGGAATGCTAATTAATTAAACCTCTGGATACTTTTTAATAACAGGTAAGTAATAGTAGATCTACTGCATAAATGGGTCAAACCAGGTGAGGAACATCATAGTACTTCATAGGACCCTCCTAGGAATTCAACTGCAGCTAGGAAATAAAGATGGGGAGTTTGGAGTTACTTTCACAAAACAACATGTCTCTTGTCCCTGCCAACTTACATGCTTGCTTATATTCTGAGGTCCAAATATAGGTACAATAACTCCACGAACACTTCCCAGTTCTTTACAATATGCACTGGGCACAGACGCTCTGTTGCATTTGTTATTAAAACCTCTCTTTCAGACTACCTTTTCTGTATCCAGTGCTTTCCGAATATTAAAGAACAAAGACTGACCTGCAAGTGGTGCTTAGTCACTGTTGCGCTTTATTCAGAGTTCCCTGGGGCGAGGACTTAATGCTATCATTGGAAAGAGAAACATATACGTTGGGAATTCTTCTGTGCCTATAAATATTTCAGACAATATTTGTAGAAGCAATAACTGACTCACACTGCAGCTGATGGTCAAAATGATCTACAGTGTCCATTTAAGAAAAAGGTGTTTGAAGATTGCTGTTTCAATCGTGCTGGTGAGCAGGTAATTCCGCCTTATAGTACTCTTTAGGTTAAAGCTTAGAAGCACCCAGATATCCCCTGTGACTGTACTTTAACAAGTTTTATATTAAGCCGTATACTTTTTCTTAATCTGGTTAGCATCATATTTAAAGCTGCATTTGAACATGTTAGTAGGTAAATGGGAGATACAACCAGCTTTTCATTAGACAAAGTATATGAACATTTTAAAAAGCCAAACTAACAAAATCTACTGCACCAGTATGTGTTTCTGCCTAGACATTTTCTATTAGGCAAATTAAATGCATATGTTCATTCTCTCCTTCTTCTGTACTTGTCTAAAATCCAGGCAAATTTCCAGAACAGCATGAAAAGCCATGTGTTAGACATGTCCCACAACTTCTTCGACACATGCTATTCTCCTGCTACCTGTAGCTATGTACTTACCTCTGCACTGACGTTTGTTACGCGACCCATTCTGACTCCTGGGAATTTGTTTTAGATTCACCCTGACATAGGAAAACGTAGTTTTGCCCCGTTTCACTTCTAAACTGGAGGATCAATCCTCTGTCAGAAAGGAGGATCATTATTACAGAGGTAAAACCTTAGGACACCTAGAGGTTAAGTAATCTCTCTTCAAACTTTAAAACTCTGTGCAAGTTTCCTTTGTAACTTGTACTCCACGTGGTTATTAAAAATGCATGAAAAGCATAGCAAACCAGCAAGCCGACTGCTACTACAGAAGATGCCAAGGGTTCCTTCTCGCTTCACAAAAATCCAACCCTTTCATCCAGACTGCAGGAGACAATTATGTAAGGCACTGCAGTGCAAGTGAAAGCGGCATTAGTCTTGTCCCTGGTGAAGCAGCGTCCAGCACACAGTAAGTAAAACGAGCATCGCTCCCCTCTCCGCCACCCCGGGTTGCGCTCACAGCACTGACGCCAGCGAGAAGCAGCAGCATCTGGGTCTCGGCTCACTAACCCTTTCCCTAGGGGATAAAAAAAGGCAAAAGTACCGTCTCGTCCTTGCACCGAGCGCGGTGAGAACACTTGGAACAGCATTTGCCCATCCTGGCAGGACCGCCACCAGCCTCGCCCGGAGCCGGAGCGTGAGCCCCGGGCGATGCCACTGCCAAAAGGGATGTGTCCCCCCGCAGCACCCTTGGCTCCCTCCTGCACCCCTGGGCGCCGGGGTGCCGGGGCAGGGGAAAGGAAAGGGGATCCCCCGCTGCTGAAGCAGCTCAGCGAGTGCGGAGCAGCAGAGCAGTCACCGGTTTCGGCCCCCGCGGCGGGCTGCCCGCTCCGCTCGCTCCCTCCCCTCCTCCCTCCCTGCCTGCGCACCGATGCTCCGGCCTCTCCCGAAAAAGGGGGTCCGGTCGCTCTGGCTGGCAAACGCTCTCCCAGCGCAGGTCACGTCCGGCAGCGCCATCGCAGCGACGTGTCGGGGCGAGGGACGGCCGGGAAAAGATTCGAAACTTCGCAACGAAAGCCCCAAACGCGCTGAAATCCGAGCGGGAGCCTGAGCTGTCCTCTAGAGGCGGCTCTGGCCGATTCTCATCTTCATTCCGCACTCACAGCTACTGGACACTCTAGACCCCGTCTTCCTCAACCACTTGAGTGGTGCCTTTAACCCGAACGTCTCTTGTCTCGCTGCTCGCTCATACAGATCCCAAATGCACCTCGGGGCGGGCAATGGACATTGCGGTCCCTGTGACCCTGTAAGTCGGCTCTGCCGCGTCGGAACCGTCCCCGGCTGCCATGCGGGGTCTGCGCTGGACAGAGCCGCTCTGTGTCTCTGTGCGGTTCCGCTGCCGCATCCCGGGGACGAGCGCGCAGTTGCGCGGCCCCGCGGCTGGTAGCGGGCGCGGGCGCTGGTCGGGACGCGGGGACGGGACCTCGATGCGATCCGTCTGCCGGGGGTTTGCAGCTTGGGACCCTCCAGCCTGGGACACCGGCTGCCGGTTCCTCTGCATGCCGTCAGGGGTGGCCCCCCGCTCCCGGGTGGCTCCCAGCCAGGCCACTCACTCTCATCTCTCCGCAAAGTCGCCTATTTAAATCCCAAGGAAGATCACTGCCCCCTGGACCTTGGTGACTACTGGCGATTACAAAAGCACAGACCTCTGCAATGTACCCAGAGACGTCAAGACTTGGGGATTTTTTTGGCCATGTCATAGAATAGTTAGGGTTGGAAAGGACCTTAAGATCATCTAGTTCCAACCTCCCTGCCATAAGCAGGGGTATAACCTAACCCTGATCCTAATCCTAACCTTAACCCTAACCATAGCCATAACCCTCATCTTAACCTGCATATACACGTACATGTGGTATGGATATCTACTCTCTATGAGTGTGCTCACTAGGAATACATTTCATTCATTGGACATGGAGTAGAAGCTGTGGCAGCCTCACTTCTACTGGGCTGTTGCTTCTGGCATGGCGTATTTCTCCCTAACAACTTACATTTAAGATAATGCTGGAAGAAAGGCAAGGCAGTTCAGTTACTCACACCTAAGGTGGTATTTGTTTTGAGAATGTCTACATTGGTTAAACCTTTAAAGTGTTATGTCCTGAAAGCCAAAGCATTAAAAAACACGCAGAAAAACTACATTGCCCTTAATGCTGAGCAGCTCTGCCTTCTGGTGGGAAAGATGTAATGCTCAGATCATTACTGCTCTGGATTGGCATTTTTTATTTAATTACATTTTCTATGGTGACTGGTGATGTACAAAGTGCACTGGAAAATAGTAGGAACCAACAGGAAGCTCCATCAAAACTTTGTTTTAAATGACATTTAAATGCTCGAGTAATTTCCCAGTTTGTGTCAGCTTCTTATTCTCTGCTCTCCCTCTGTCCTTCCAGGACTTTAAATAAAGTTTCAGAACATCACAGACAGGTAACTAAGAAACCCTCCAAAACTCAAACCAACCAACCAAACAAATCAAAGAACAACCCCAAACTAAACCAAATTAAAAATCTCACTCAACATACATGTGTTCTAATATGTGTGTTCAGGATCTAAGTTTTCTTTACAGTGTGTGACAATTTGGTTGGCTGCTGAACAGCTGCAGAGTGGAGTTAAAAAGAGACTTCCATCTACAGTGAAATCATTTCCTTCTCACTGCAGAAATGTCTCTTTTGCCACATAACCTGAAGTCCATGACTTGGATCTTTTGCAGTCCAAAACCTGACTTAATGGCCATAGAAAAATAATTATTATTATACTCCTATTTGTAGAAAAAATCGCCACAGCCATTTCTCTGAGCTGGTCATTAGAACTACAGTATTTAGCTCAACATGTCTGACTATCATACAACAAAACCAAACCCGTATCATTACTCCTTTCATTATGATGTTAAAGTGAAGCACCATCTTCTTCAGTCACTTTGATAATAATGTAATTTGCTGTTTGTTTGTGGTGATAAATCTAAGCTAGAGATTAGTCTATGCACCACTTTAGTACCACTTAAGCACTGAATTGGAAGATAAATTTCTTAAGCGGGACTTTAATAAGCAGAAGTCATGTGTTGTCCTTCTGGCAAGGGTGAATTAGGCTCCCAGAAGCTGAGTTTGCTTGGGATGAAGCACTGATTCCTTATCAGTAAGGACAAGATGGGGGGAGCTGCTGGGCTCTTTGGTCAGTTTAGGTCCTTTTAGAGAAAGTTAGCCCAAACTCATTCAGTTTAAATTAGGCCTCTTCTTGCAAGTCAATGTGTGTAGCACTAAGGTGAGAAAAGACCCAAGCTGAGAAAGCAAAAGGAAAATGGAAACTATTTTAAAGAGCAGTTCCTCTGTCAAATACACAAAAAAAGAAGATGAAAAAAGCATTCAGGAGAGTTCTCTGTGATGGGAGCATGCTCCAGGTTCGAGGTAGGTTACTATGTGGAGGACTTTTAACACTCACCTGAAGGTATCAATACCTATTGGATTATGAATATGGAAATGGAAATAAGTGTAACTGAGACAGGAGTAAAAAGCTTAGCAAAGCAGGCATGTCATGGGAGAGGACAACCTTTGTACCCAAATGCTGTGAGAACTGGCACCTTAAACACCAGGTTCAGGTCAGTTTAAATTGTCAACTCTTATTTTAAAATCCTGAAGTCAACTGCCTGATTTCAGTGGCATTGGATCAAACACTGAAAGGAACAGTTTATTAAAATAAAGGAAAGTGCCAGACACAACAAGGCACCAAAGGGAGATAGATCTGCACCAGAGTGGACTGCTGCCTTTGTATGAGAAAAGCGTTGATATCTTTAGATGAGGGTAATATGTAACTCATTTATTTGGGACCAGCTCCATTGTGCCAACCACAATATGGTTCATTAGGCTGGGAAAGCCAAGGACTCATTGAAGAAGGGCTAATCAGGGAGGAATCATTTGGCTGAAGATGTCAAAGTGTTGCAGCAAATGGAACTACTGGGTTCACTGGAGATAATGAATGGAGCTGTTTGAAGATCAGTCCTTGAGACAAACAGTGTTCACTTACGACTCTGGTCAAAAATTAAGGGAGTACTAGAGATGCTGGATGCACTGTCCCTGAAGGGGAGAGTCAAAACGCCATGCTTATCAAGCTAGATTTTTAGGGCTATAGCAGTGGTCATGAGAAAAAACATATAATACTGGGAAGCCCAAGGTCACAATCATAGAGAAAAATAACAAGAATTTCAAGTAGAAGATGGAGACTTATCAGCTGGAAATAACAGCAAAAGAAGAGTATTGATTATTCAATCATAGGATAACTAAGAATTAGGTCTATGGTACATCTCTGAATAAAGCAAATACAACCTTAGGCTGTAGGAAAGACTAAAAGGGAATTTTAAAGGCTTTATGGAAAGCTCTGGAGACCTCACCTGGAACTTCATGTTTCTGGTCAGGTGTGTTTTGGGGATATCAGTTTTGACTGGAGAGATGCCATGTAAGTACATACCTGCTTCTACCTACGAAATCAGTAAAGTTGAAAAAATGATCACATTCTGTTAAGCATATCAGGGAGGAGAGTACACAGAGATGGACAAGTACTTCAAAGTCAGAAATGTTATTTATAGAACATAAAAGAGTGTGAACTTGGAAATACTTTATTCTTTCAGTCACAAAAGGTTCTGAAAGAGTCCTCTGGTAGAAACAGGGGAAAAGATAGCAACTTCTAAGCTGAAGTTTGATCATTTTAGGATTTGGTTATTGGCAATAGGAAGGAACTGGATTTGGTGATCCAGGATGAACTTTGCTAGCCTTACACTCCTATCCATGCAATGCCGCTTGTCCATGCACTGTCACCAATATGTTGCTACACATCTTGCTGATGGTTCACACCAAAATGCGAGTGTGTTTCTGTCAAATTGCTTTACATGGAGCTCTATCCAGCAGATCTGATTCACATTGCCCTTCAAGGCAGAAAGGAGAGGTCTGGTAAGACAGAGACCAGGGCCTGAGAACACCTGTGCTGTTAACTAAAAAACACCTTACATGTAAAGTGTATCTTTGTTTCTTTGGAAACAGAAAATACAGGTGAGACCTACAAAGAGAGGTGTTCTTTGTTATGTACAGGACTAGCAACAGGGATAAGAAGAACAATGGCTGCTAAAATTAGCTTTTTAAACATCAGAATAGTAGCATACAACAAATGACTTAACAGGATATGTTTCACAAGGTATTGAATTCTCTGACATTTATTGACTTCAGTGGAAATACAAAGTAGTAAGCACCTCACAGGGTAAAACTTCTGGGTAATTAGAGCCCAAGGAGGACATCTGTATTTTCATAAATGTCCATAGGGAGTTGCTTAGTCTATAAACAACCTATTCTAATGGTAAAGGGGCAACATGGGCAGTAAATTTTCCTACAGTGACAGAATCAATGCCTTCTCCCATGATAGGCATAATACAATTCCTATTTGCTGTCCAAGAAATTGCAATATTTTGCATCTATCTGAACTAAACTGGGAGAGGTAGTGTTTAATTAACCATTTTTTATCATTTACTAAGGTCCCCAAATGTTTTTTGTTGTTTTTTTTTTTAATTCCATATTGGTCTTTATGTATCAGTCCACAGACTCTGTTATGTAGAGGGTACACAATAAATCAGGGCTCTAAACATATATTCTAAGTGTATATAAAGCAGTTTTGAATTCTTTACCATTAGTATCTGATGTTTCCCCATTTTGTGGAGGTTGGCTGCCCTTTCTAGGAGAGACATAGTGTTTTCCTTGGATCAGGGTGCTGGTCTGCAAAGGTTTGGCAAGTGTGAAGACTGATCCATGGATGAAGACAGGAAAACGAAAAACAGAGCCAAAGTCTTTGGAAAGCTCTGTGAGATAATGGTAGTAACAATGTACTATGTGTGTCACTGAGCAGGAGAATCCTTAAGTGAACTGCATATTATTCATCCTTTACAAAAAATGCTTGCTGAGAGGCATAGCATGCAAAGTATGTCAAACAAATACTTAAGCTGGATAGATAACAGTCTGAGGGCAAGAACAGCAAAAGATAATATACGGAACTTCAAGGGACACAAATCTGTTTGCAGGAGGACTGCCAGCTTTGGGAATAAGTTGATACGACAGTATCAGTGGTTATGGTGACAAATAGGAAACTAGGAGAAAGCTGAAAGAGACAGTCATTAGAAGTGAGGATGAAGAAGATTGAACACCACACCATAGGGATATGGAGAGAGATAATGGGGAGAGAAGTTTGAAGTGGGGCATACCACATGTTGAAGAACTACTTCACCTGGTAAGAAACCAAAGCATGGATTCAAAGAAGAGATGAAACAGGGGGGAAAGGAAAAGTTGTTCTGAAGAGGACATTTCAAAGGACAAAGGGCTATGCAGTGGAGAAGGAAGACAAGGAACAGGAGACTGCAGGAATGAGGAGATAAGGAGGGACGTGATGTTCAGATTCAGATGCCCTGGTTCATAACTGAGATATTACAACTTCTGTGATGTCTGAGCTCTAGAGGGTGACAGACAAGTCAGGCTATCTGCAACTGCCGCCTCCTGGCATTCTCTGCAGTCAACAGCAAGAGGTGATTGTGACATTGGCATTAAGCACCTCAAAAGGATGATGTGAGAAGCCTGGTTGGTGGCATTCAGCATGAGCCAGGGTTTTGTCTAAGGCAGTGGTGAGGTGGGGTGGAAAAAGCTATTCCAGTAATGCATTTTGAACAGGAGGCTCAGAGTGATAGAATGGCGTGCCATGAATTATCATTCATGACCAAGATGGGAGAAGAATCACATCCAGCACTGCCTATGTGATTACCACAACCTATTTCTTTGCACATACTGTTTTCAAACACTGTTAGTTGTACTTTGCGTGGCAGAACATGCAGGTGGACTTCCTCAGAATTTTGGTATCTACAAGAGAGGTTGAGTGTAGCTACAAGAGAGGTTGAGTGCATCTACAAGATATCTACAAGAGAGGTCAGAATTGCAGACAGCTAGGGAGACTGAATTTTTTTTTCAATAAGCCAAGCATAGGTCTCAAAGTCTGCAACCCATTGACAAAGGTATTATTGGTACTGTTGAGTTTTCAGTTCTGAAAGAAATGTAACTTGGAAACAGTCTCAACTAGTCCTAAATTCTTTTTCCAAGTTTTGCTTATTGGAAGCGCTACTCATATATTTCTGTGAGCTCTTAGAACCAATACAAGTGAATGTTGCTGTCAAAGGAGGTGATGTCATCCTCCCCTCTCTTCATCACTTGTTTTGTCCCGATTTCCTTCCTTATGGTTATTACGAGTGTTAAAGCAATAAGTTAAAACTAAACCAGGGAGAAAGTGGCAAATTCGAGGAGATACAACTTCCCTAGTGCAGGGCCAGCTTCCCTGGGCCAAATGCAATCGTGGAGTTTGCGTGGCAGCATCCACACTCAGCTGACAGCGGGGAGGAAAGTCTTGTCGTGAGCTCCTGAACCCTTGAATCCTGTCAGACAAAAATCCACAGTGGCCCAATGAAACAAGAAAAGTAAATACATTCGCTATTACATTTCATCTTCCTTGCTGGAGGTGCATTACAAATTTTCCCTGATGCAGCTCTTTTCTTCACACTGGTCTTTAGAGATACACGTATAATACACTACTTTCCAGGTTAGGTCTTTCAGTTTTGTTTTTATCTAACATGAAAAAAAACCAACAACCCACCAGAACATGTAATATAGTGATTTGGGGGTTTCAGAGGATATGAGCAGTCTTCAGAGAGTATGTGTTTTAGCTCAGTGATTCAGCTGAAGGTCATGCCAGAATGGCAATTTCTCTTCAATTTACAGTAAGCTTTCACATTTTATGTGTTACTCAGTACCATGAGGTTTTAATGATCCTCAGGCAAATTCTATGAAAGCAAACCTTTTTAACATAGTTTGTGAGTTATACAATTACACTATTTTCTATCTGGATGAACAGAATGTTTACTCTAGAATTTCACAAATTAACATGGACTACATGCTCTCTGTTTCTCAAGTGAGAAAGCCCAGCAGCCAGCTAACTCCATGTTTAGTTCAGTTCTCATATGAAAAGAATGTGAGGATCTAAACAGAATTCCTTCAGACTTCTGTTATTTCTGCTGGTGAAGCCTTACATTATTTTTTATGTCAGTAGCTTGTAAGGCCTTGGATTAAAACTCACCAGAGAACAATACTTTATTATTGTGTTTTCTAGTTCCTGATGTCTGCAAAGGTACAAAGTAAGCATTTGCAGTGAATTCCAAATTAAGTAGCTCTTGCTGGCAAGGAATTTGCATTTCCCTGTAAGAAACATCATTTATGCATCAAGATCAGAAGGAACTAAAACGAATGCATGTTTTCAGTGAACTCCTCACGTGCCCTCTACCCAGGAATACATCCCCTGCAGGGTTATTCCAAAATTCCAAACCTCTGAGTAGCTGGAAGCAGATGGCCATTTTCTTAAATCAACTTTGCAGAGAAATATTTCCTTCTTCTCCCAACAAACAGGGAATCTCCTCTCTTCCACTTCTGAGTTATTCTGGCCCAAAGCCAATGACAGCTTGAAGCTGCTGTATTTTGAGGCCAAGCAGAGCAAGGGACAAGTGCTGATATTCTGCTGCAGCAGTCAGTGGCAAAAAATTCCGGCAGCTTCACATGGACCAAGGTTTCTCCTATCAGGAAAATTCCTAGTGCTCTGCTGAGAGGAATAGCACATAATCATATTGATGAGAATCCAAACTATCAGTTGTGGATTTGGAATGTTTTTATGCAAAGAAAATCTAATGAAGATGAATTTTAGAACTAATTTTAAAAAATCATCATTTATACTGTGTATTTAAAGCTGGCTTTAAGAAGAAATCATAATAAACAGTTTTAAATTATTGTATTACCTTCCTCCCTTCTGAAACTATTTCTCTAATGTGTGAGAAATGATTATAGGAAGCAGTGTTTGAATCAGGGGTGAGAGCAAGGTCAGGGAATTCCAGGAGATTGCAGCTGAAACCTTTTAGAGTTTGTTTCTGGAACCAGAGAGCTCAGATGTGAAGAGGAGGTATGTTGAGAGACAGGCTGTGTTTTTGTCATCTGATTCAAAAGTATAGCTACATATATTTGGATGGCTGCAAGGACACAGAAATGATAGTGAGTGTATATACTTTCCACTTGAAAGGATGCCAAATATAAATGTCAAAGTCATTGAAACACAATAATTACCATGTATGTATGTCTTTGAGTCATGGGCCATCTATTCCAGACCCTGCATTTAGCAGTGATTATTCCCTGAAACTTCAGAAGAAGGTGCTAGAAGCCCCACATTAGAGTTTGATGAAAAGCTGTTCTGCATGGCGACCTCATCTTAATATCTGAAAAAGGCTTCTTTCTTTAAAATAGGTGTCTGCCTATTTAAGAACTGTCTTTAATAGCTGTCTAACAGCTACTGCACCACCAAATGTTACACGTCCAGATATTCTTGTTGCCAACAGATCTTTGTAGAACTCAAGGATAAAGAGATAATTCAATCAAATAGCATGATTTCTGTATCATAGGGCATTATACATCATGCAGTTACTTTTCTGTAACTGTATTTGATGAAAGCATCACCTCAACAAAGGCACATTTTGGTGAACTGCAGACATCAAGATGTGGAGCTGCTTCCTGTACTCACAGAGGTTTGTTCTAATAACTGATCATCTCTACTGCTGAAAGTCTGTGCTTCCTTCATATGTTGAAGGTGCAAAGCTTCTATCTTCAGCCAGCAGTTTCTGCTAAAACTTCCCCCACTGGAGGAAAAAGCCTTCTGTTACACAGCAGTACCTTCTTATGGTAATTCTTTTGTTCTGAACTCAAGCCACTTTGTCCCTTTTTACAAAGAAAATCAATTGTGCTCTGCAGTCTCTCACAGCAAAGGATTTGTACAGCCCTAACAGTTGCCTTACAGTCACTCTTCTCTTTTCTCCCTACTATTTAATTGTTTCCTGAAGAAGTGTGGGCACCAATGATAAATGTCATGTTCTAGTATCAGTTTCCACAGTCCTGACTGCAGGTATTATCACCCTCTTACTTAGAATCACAGAATCATAGAATACTTAGGGTTGGAAAGGACTTTAAGACCATCCAGTTCCAACCCCCCTGCCGTAAGCAGGGACACCTCACACTAAACCATGCC
>JBCJKH010048459.1:0-28277 GCA_039877255.1 Loriculus beryllinus
TTGTTATACTACCTGAAGGGGCAGGAGGCAAATTAATTTTAGGAAGGATAAGGTTTTCCACATCTACCTTTCTTGTTTCTAGATTGTTGACAATTTGTCAGATGAAGTAGTACAGTACTTCAAAATTTATTTTAACAAAACCCTTGATTTTCAAAAAACAGTTTTCTTTTTACACACTGGATTATTATACCCAGAGGTACATCATAGGAATTGAGGGGGAGAATTTTTCCAAATAGTAGGAAAAAACCTTTGTTCTATTAAGGTATATATTTATAGCATATTTCTCTATTTTTTCAGGAAGTTCACATCCAAATATCAATGAATGACATCTTATTTTTCAAAGCCAGAAAGAATATGATGACATTTGAGGATGCTGTTTCATGTAGGCATACAAACCATTATGCAGATGTAGTTCCTGTCCTAAAAAGCTGGTTTACCGTGGCTCAAGCCTGTAAAACTTATCTGGGTTGTTAGACCCAAGCTATTAATGCAGATGTCTGCATTCATTTAAATACTAGGCTAGACTGATGGCATAGCACTTCGTTCTCTTTAGCACTGCATGGGACTATGAAGGTGGCAACACAGTAATGACAGGAAGTAAGCAAAATGTGCATGGAGGGAGGGTAGGTGGTATTCGAGTCTCTGATTCTTCATGTTTTGTGTAGGAAATCCATGTGATTTTTTTTCTTTTTTATTCCCCCCACCCCTTCCATTAGCAAGCTTATCCACAAATTGACAAGTTTCTGTTGCAAAATGTTTGTACTGTTTGTTTTTGTAAGAAAATGCTGCATAAAAGTGTTTCTTTAGTAGGAAGTGAGGTATAACAGCCAAAAAGTAAAAGAATAAGCTGAGTTTCCTGGAAGGAAAAGGAATTAAAATTGAAGAATTGGAATGTTTTTAACAATACATATCTGAACAGGGAAAAGGCCCTTTCAAAATATTTGACACAATCAATTAATCTTTAACACTACAGTAGCAGATTATTGCAAGTGAATGATCCTTAATGAAGAATAAATACTAAATGAAGAATTAGTGTTACAGAAGCCCTATTATTAAAAATCCTAACCTAACTTTATTGTATGTCTAGAAAAGCATTAGCCACTCTTTGTGGCTATCTGTATTCATTTTCTTCAATTTTGGAAGAAAATGAGCCAAAGGCATTTAAGGGATGCCAAGTTCACAAGGGATTGCTGAGGCCTTGCTGCTGAGGGACAGCATTGCTGTTCAGTTCTGCTCTGCAGCATTGAGTGAGTGGTGGCAGCTGTTGGTGCTGGTTTTCTGGCATCATCCAGATGTCATGTTAAGCTGAAGAAGCTTTGTAACATGGAAACTTCGCTCACAAGCTGAAGAAAGTCCTCCAAGACCCTGTTTGCTTTCTTTCTGTTGCTGTCAGGCAGTGTGGCTTCTTTCTTCTGAGGGGCTAGCATGAGTGAGGAGCCAGAAGAATTGAGGGGATGATAGATTCTCACAGGAGATGAGAAGCAGGAAAGGAGAACTGAGAAACTTCTCTTCCTTCTAAACAACTTGCCCATCAGAGTATTCTAGGCATGATTGACAGTGAATTTTTTGAAGGTGATAGGTAAAAGCTTAGATAGATCTTAACATTGAGAGTATGTGTCAAACCTATAAAGACAGTCACCACCTCCTGCAAGAGTGGCATTATCTCAGTTGTGAGAAGCTGAAAGTAATTTATAATCTGGACAAGAGCAATTGTACTTGTAAATGAGACTTAGGGAAAGAAAAAAGTCTTACAAAATAACTGAAATTGTGCCAACTTTGTAGTTAAGTAAATAATGAACTGAAAGAGGTGGTTGAGATTAACCACTTCAATTATTAATTCTATGTGTTTTTCCTTAGAATAGTTTCAAATCCATCATTCTTGCAGTGACTGATTTCTGCCACAAGATGACACCATTTCACCAAAAACGGTTTTAGACTTTAGTTTTACAATTAGACAAAAGGTGAAAACTGCAATTCAGGTCACGTTTTTGGAACGGTTTAATGCTGATTAGCCTGTGCAGTATAATAGACCCTTTTCAAATGAACATGGTTGATACTGATGCAATTTATAGAGGTTCGTAGAATATATGTATTCTGTATACATAAAAAATCTGGTTGGAAGTAGATGATGTTAAGGTCCTTTCCACCCCTAACTATTCTATGATTCTATGATTCAAATGTTTCAAGTATGATATTGTCACTTACAACTTTAAAAATTTAGACATAATATATGGACTAGTTATCTAGCCTCATAGGATTGATAGAGGCTGTGATCTCGAGACCTGTTCTCCATGTAGGTGGTGGTTCTTTTCCAAGATGTAAGAAAAGCAAAAAGGAAGAAATTAAAAATGTGAAGCAGCATGGTAAAAGACCTGAATGGCCTGAAATATGCAGCCTTGCAAGACTAATGGAAGAAAAAAATAGATCTGGGAAGTTGAAATGCAGAAAAGAATTATAACTGTATAAAAAAAATCAAACCAAAAAGGATCAGACCCCCAAATCACTCTTAAGTAATTTCTTTAAAGGATTAGGAGACAGGATAGTAGGGAAAAAGAGTTAACGTGCTACAGTACTTAGAATAGCAGAAACTGAGCTGAGAGCAACAAAATTATCCATCACTTCTCACAGCAGAGGCTAATATGGAAAGGTGACAATGCTAAATATGACCTTTACCAGCACGAAAGAGGAAATATAAAAGAAACAATAATAATTGCCTTTTTTTCATTAAATTGCAGAGGGAAATTTTGAAATGTTATCAAATTGGCATTAAAACCAGATAGTCATGAAGGATGATATGAGTGAAAGTGGCTGTATGTTACTGCAAGTTTAAAAAACAGCTTCAGAGGGTTGTTGGAGCTTGTAGACCACACTGCCCAATTTCAAGACATGAGCTGCAGTATGCTGTGGGAGAAATACAGTGGTGTATATGCAGTAGAACGAGGCTGCCCGCTTACACTGGGCTTTCAAAGACCTGCATTTCTGCTTCTAATTATTTACAAAAAGCCAAACCTCCAAACTGTCTGACTTTTTGAAAGCTCCCTTACCCACCTCTGGCTAACAGCAAATGTGCTGCATTGCTAAAAGAAACCTAATTTTTCAGCTTTTTCCTGTCTCAGTGGGTGAACTCTTGTCCTTTCTGTTCTGCAGGAACTGCATTTCCCTGGGTACTCTCTCACACACAGGTTTTTGTTCAGTTTCTCATACTTGAATCTTTTCTACATGTTGCTTGTTTTTCAGGTTTTATATTCAGCTGCAAGTTTTCATCCTTCCTGGTAAGGATTTTTATGCTTTCCCTCAATGCTGCATCGTCCTCTCCTTTTGCCTAGAGCAGGGCAGCCTTTCCTACTTGTGTCAGTCCAATTAGAGCTGCACAACTGATTTTTCCAGATAGTTGCTCTGTGACTCTGTCATTTCTTTCTTTGTATCTTTCCCATGGTTCCAATATATTAGATAAAACTGCTTGTTGCCTGTTAAAGGACTTTCATGCCCTAAGGTCATCTCAGCTTTTTTTCCTTCAGCTTTAACAGTGATACAGGTCTTCATTGTCCACTTGTCAAAATGTCAAATAGTTGCATTCATATTTTCTCCCACGCTGCCTATCATACACTAGTGCCAACTGCACTTACTCAAAACTTTCTTCATTTCCTTTCTCAATTTTCTTCTTTTTGCCTTCGCTACAAGTAACAGTGCAATACTGAACAAGATAATTTTTCAAGATGCGTGCCAGTACTGTATGACTGAGGATTTTTTGCTTATCCCTCCAGTGCTGACACTTTAGCAAAATCCCCCTTCTCCTCAAGCTTGTACTGTGCTGATTATGTGGGGGTGCTCTGAATACCTAACATCTCAGTAAAAATATTTACAGTAGAAGTTAAGAATAAGCAAATCCCAGTGTTGGAATACAGGGTAGTATTTTATGGGCTATTTGCAGGGTTCAGCGTGATAATGGGAGGGGTTGAATGTCAGTAGAACATTAAATTTGCAAAATTAATAATTGACTAATTTAGCACAGAAAGGGACATCTGAAACTTTGGGAAGACATAATGAAGGTAAGTGACACAAAGAATGAGTTCTAGCAGAAGAGATACTAACTACAAGTATTTGAGGTTCTTAGTGTATCTCTGGAGGGAACAGAAAGACAAAACGTAAGTGACTTTAATGGAAATGTGTTACTGCCCCTGCCTGGAATGTCTGTTTGTGATAATTATCTAATTAGCAACTGTTGCCTCAATTTTAGTTAGTGTCCTGGATATTCTGTGGAAGTGCCTGTACCTTGATTTTCTTACTGAGGTTATTTGGGGTGACTTAGCAACAATTAATAATGGGATTTCTAGTGTACTTCAGAAATGGTACTTGCAACAATGGAGCAATTATCCAAATTACTGTATTCCAATCTATTTGAGTAGATTTAGTGTGTGATACTGTACGTCGTGAAGCAGTATCCAAATCTGCAACACGGGGAAGCATGATCAGTGTTTTTCACAGATGGCTCTTTTTAGTGCTTCTTGAGTAGTCTTATTATCAAGCACTAGTTCTAACCTAGTTGCTGCATCATGAGAGAAACAGCAGGATCCTGGTCCCTATGGAATTGAATGTACATGAATAAGGGCAAACATGTTTTTTATGTTCCTTTTTTTTTGTATTCTGAAAACTATGATATTTTGCTGGTGTCTGAATAAACAATAAGCATGGATAAAACTAGATTGACTGCTAGTCTAGGGAGGGTTGAAATGATTTTCACATTTGCTCCAGGTTGCTTTAGCATTTTCTCCTGCTCTATTCTCCTTAAGCTTCTGCTTCCTACTTTCTGACAGTCTACACTGAGACCACTTGGAAACTAAGATTTTTATGCTGTCTGTGGCCAACACATAAGGTGGAAGATGCTTTTGAAAATACATGAGTTGAATTGTTTATAAGTTACAGTGGGTGACCAGTAGATTTAAATGTAGAATTGAAGGTGGTTGTTTTTGTGACCTGTAAATGCGATCTGTGGAGCTTTGAGAAACCCCTGTAGGGTACATCTTCATCTACAGATTGGAGTCATGTTAATGATTAATGGCTTAACAGCAGTAAAGCTGCTGCCTTGACAGCGTGCAGTGAAGTGAATGAAGGCAGTGAATGAAATATTAGAGAGGATTTGAGTGCTCAGGGTTTCAATTCAGGTTCAAAAAAGTCCCTTTCTCTGATACACCAGAACTGTTATAAAAATATGAACCAGGTAAGCAAAATACATCCACTCCTTCCATGTCCTTTGCACAACCTTCTTTAAAAATAACAAGGTTGTGTTTTCTTTGAATAACTGCAACTTGTTTACCTGATATACGTTTACTATTTCTGGTGTTTGGGATGTTCACAAAAGTTTTTTCATAGTTAAAATAGATGTTACATTCTGTTCTGTTACTGAATTATGGGGGCTTTCTGCTTAATTCACATTTCTCTCTGCTATGCTGGGCTTCTCAAGGGAGAATATTTAGGAACATCAATTCTTATTGAGCTGTTCAAGCAAATCCTGTAAGACAGTGGTTCACCCTTCATGTGAAGTGGACTTGACAGCATTCATTTATAACTAGCTTTGTACTAACATAACCAAATTTTCCCTTTTGCAATGAGTTTGGCATTCTGTTCCTTGGTAGAAAGAAACTGTGGAAGCACTTAAAGCAGGAATTGTCAGGACTTTTTTGACAGTATAAGGCTGAAACAGTGCTATCTATATAGGAATAAACTGATTGTAGGTAAGTAGTAATTTAGGTCTTATATTCTTAATTTAGCATGGAGAAAGTGCCTTTAGCATACCATTAGCATAAAAAAAAATGGAAACAGCAAATTGGGATTTAAGCATTTTGTCTCTGATTTTTAGGTCAAGTCAACTGAAATATTTTCAGCTAACTACCCTGTGGGAAATTAATGTCGGTAGTGTAATATACATTTTTTAACATATTAAGAGCTTGTGAAAATCAGATTGCAGTTGTTGGACAATCTGAATTAATTCTTGAGATCAAGTAACTAACAGAAATTAATTTAAACATGACTTAATACTTATGCTAAAATGGTCTATGTGCTTCTTTAAGGACATAATTATTACGAACCAAAAAAGGGTCAACTATTATTCCAGCATTGGTGCAGTTACTCTGACTTAATAGTTATGTTGGTACAGGTTGAAGGTAGTCATTAGCCATTTTAAATCCCAGAATGATCTTAAGGTCCTTTCCAACTCTAAGTATTCTGTGATTCTATAATAATCATGGTAGTGGATAGATGTGTTGGTGACATAGTGAAAATAGGACAAAATTAGTTCTTTTAGTTCTGTGAATTAACCCCAGTGGGCAATTTATCACAACATAGCTGCTTGTTTACTCCTCAGAGTGAAATGGGGAAGAGAATTGGAGGTGTAAAAGTGTATGTGGGCTACAAAACCCTCTGCATGTCCCAACATGTATACCTCTTCCAAAGAAACAACTTATTTGTGGTCAAAGCCTTTACTTTCTGCTCAGTGCCTGTCAGGTGGAGATGTGAGAAATGTAAGGATTTACCAAGGATTAAGCAATCCTATGACTAATCTAATCAATACTCCTTACCGAGTGTCACCATATGTTAATCAGTAGGAGAGGAACAGAATCACCGAGGTTGGAAGATTCCACTGGAGACTCTCTGGTCCAACAAGTCTGCTCAAGACAGGGTCACACAGATCAGGGAAGCCCATGAGTTATCATTGGTGGAGACAGTAACTACACTTGAAATTTAAGTAAGGGGGGTCTTTATGCAATGGGTAATATTCTTAAGTGGAAAAATCGTTCTATACAGTGCTGGTAACAGAAAGTACTTCTTAATTAAAAAAAAGGCTATATTATTTTAATTCCTTCTGTGCACTGGAAGGTTATTGTCGTGTCTTTTATCTTGGGAAAATGCCCTTAACTTGCAGCTTTTTTGCAGCTGTGATATATTTTCTCAGGTTAGCATATGCAAATAGTATGTATAATAGGAAAACAGAAATCAGTAGGTGACTTCTCTAAGGGAGACAATTAATGGAGAGCTGAAGTTGAAATTTATAACTTGAACAAACATTAAACAATATCTTGGGCTTTTCATCACATAGGTCAGATGGTGCACAGGTAGTTCACATTCTTTTTTTTTTTGTGAAAATAAAAATTGAAAATTGCCCAGATCTTGTTTACAGAGTGACCAGTTTAGCTCCTGTGCTTTTATTGTGCACATCATTTCCTGCTGTGTAGGTCCCTCAAATAATCTGTCCATGAATGGTCTTGTGGTGAGAGTTCTGTGGTGTTTTCCCATAAGCTGCCTATTTGTATTATTTGCTTATGTGGGAATAAACTCAGAATAAATACAGTATTTTTTCACCCCCCAGGCTATAGCAATTCAGGGTATGATGCTTCTTCCAGGCCTTTGATCCTTTTGATAAAAAGAAGGTAATGGGGTGAGAAATCAAATGCTGTTGGGTCACTTGTTTGGTCATTATATTTACAGTCCTTCTTGTCTTGCTAGTGTGTTGCTGGAGGCAATGCTGGGTAAACCCTGGGTTGAAGATGTGACAGTGGTTGGAAAACTAGCAGCACAACCCAAAAGCTTGCCCTTTAGAACAAGAGTGTTTCCTGATTCAGAGTCAAGTGCATGCTAGCCCATTAAAGGCTCAGGATCACATTTTGTATGCTGTATTATGGATTGATATATGGAAATTAGCTTTGGGAATACTTATGTAGGTTAATTCACCTTTTAATGGGGGAATAGGCAAAAATACATAATCCAGGAAGGGAATGAGACGCATATTTTGTTGCCTCAGAGATAATTTTCTGTATTCATAGCTTTCATTCAGTAAAACTAATAAAATTCATTGAATGGCACAGGTCTGGTGAATAGCTGAAGATACTTTTACAAAAAAATTCGTAACTCATTAAATAGATGCTTTCATGAAAAACAAAACCACACAGAGCCCCCTGAACAGCACAAACCTTTCTGAAATTAATACACTTTAATTTCAGGATAGGAATGTGTATTTTTGTGTTGGAATTGTTGATAAAGAAACAAGCATTTTACATTTTTGTGTTTTGAGAAGCTTTCATGATTTTGAGGACTTAGTGTTAGATTATTATCTAAGATTCATAGTTACAGTCTGGATAGTTGTTACCATTTGCAGCTGGTAGACAGTCAGAGGAACAAAGGTACTGGAGATGTAGCAGTTGGTAATACCTGTAGTAATTCGTTGCAGAACACTTAGAAAATGCAGTATTTGATACCAAGGAAAACCTAGGGAGGAGAGTTAAAAAGCTCAGTAATAGTCTGCTTCAGGATTTGGAACACATGCAATAAGGTGGGGAGTTTTAATCAATCCAAGGCTAATGGATTGGTTAAAGTATTTCTGTTGCTGAGATGGATATTTTAGACACAAAGAAGGACTTCAATTTGTCTTACTTTATTTAGTTTTTAATTCATATGTGTGCTTTAAGTTACTTCTCTATATACTGTTATGTCTGGCCTTGTAAGACAAGCAGCGCTGTGTCAGAGCTCAATATTGTCTCCTAAAAATTTCTCCTGCAAGATTGTTCGCTAGACAGCTTTTTGGAATATATCAAATGCAATGAGGTTAGTTTTGACTGCTCCAAAAATCAGAAGTTTGCATTTGCATGAGAAATCTCCTTGTCATGTTTTTTTGGCACGTTGTAGCTGATGAAAGTAAAACCCACCAGTTTTGATTTAGTTACTCTAACCTGAAATGATCAGATTTGAAGTGTTTGGAGTATATTTTGAAGATATTATCCCAAATTAAGCATTGTGTAACTTGTGTAAAGTAAAATGAGTAAATAGTGGGAGGGAACACTTAGTTAAATGAAGTTGTCTTTATAATTCTGCAGACTTGGCAGACTGTTACTCTGGCAGACTTTTGTCTTTATAAATCTGCTAACTGTTGGGATCTGGCTCCTTACTGGAGTGGAAGAAGGAGGGGGGAAAGTGAGGACCTGATCCAGAGGGGGAGTGTGGAGGATAAAGAAAGGGTAGGACTTTCTGGAGGGTGGGCTTTGCTCCCATTACAAAATGGGGAGGATGATGAAGTGCTGGTGATAAGTGAGGTAGGGTTTAAGGTAATAAAACTGGATTAAGTGTGGGGTGGAGTTCACAGCAGGTAACGTGGAAAATGAAGCAATGAAGCATTGACAAAGAAAGATGTTTAGAGGAAATCGGGGGCTAGTGGAGCTCTGAAGTTAGGAGGGTGGGAAGTAGGGCAATGAAAGAAGCTGGAAAGAGGGGAGAGGCTTTTTGTGTTTTTGTAAATCAGGCAAGAATTGAAGGAGAAACTGGGAACTGAGCAGATCAAGAGCTTACAGAACTAGTTGCCAAGAAGAAGTTGTAACCTTTCTGTTACATGAAATGTTGTAATCCAGGAATATTCCCTCTAAGGGGCTTAGTTCAGAAATAAATAACACAGCCTGTAAAATATGCATTGTTGGCAATAACCTGTCAGGCATTTTAGCTAAAAGAGGTAAGTAATGCAGTTTTCGTGCTGTACGTGTGACAGTATGCACAGTAGTATAAGTATCTTAATATTTTCATTAGACACATTTTAATGGAGCTTTTCTAAAGATGAGAATAAGAAGTTGTCATTTTTCTTTATACTTGTTGAGGACAGATGTGACATGGAAAGCAATTTGATTTTGTTATCAAAGCTGCACCTTTTCTTTTGAAAGACTTTACATTCTTTGAGTCTGTAAAAAGGGGAAACAAAGGAATATTTCTGCATCTTGTGTCGCAGAGATTTATGCGTATTATTTTCATTCATATTAGCTCTGGCCGAAGTATCCCCAGCAGTGACATCTTCCCTAATTTGTTAATTCAAGTCTTTATGCAAGATATTATGTAACATACATGTTCTCTTTTATGATGTGACAATTATGTGCTCTTTTTGCAATAAACGACAATATTTCTTTTTCTGTGTCTTTCTCCTTTCATGTGTGTCCTGGGTTCAGCAGTAGCAGTCATTTTTCTCCTTCTTAGTAGCTGGTGCAGCGCTGTGTTTTTGACTCTTAGCCTGGGAACAGTGCTGATAACACCGATGTTTTTAGTTGTTGCTCAGTTATGTTTACTCTGACCAAGGACTTTCTGAGTCTCATGGTCTGCCAGGGAGGAGGGGAAGCTTGGAGGAAGCAGAGACAGAGGGGTATTCCGTACTACAGCAAGTCATGCCCAGGATGTAGAACTGGAGGCAGTTAGCCAGAAAGGCTAGATCAGTGCTTGGTCAGGCTGGGTGTCAGTCAGTGGGTGGTGAGTGGTTGTATTCTCTTCCCTTGTTATTTCCCTTATCATTATTATTATTATTGGTGATAGCAACAGTGGTTTGTGTTATACTGTAGTTACCGGACTGCTCTTATCTCAACCCATGGGAGTTGATATTCTTTTGATTCTCTTCCCCGTCCCTTCGTGTGTTTATGTGTGATAGAGAGACTGCATGGTTCTGAGTTACGGCTGAACCTAAACCACGACAACGTGGTATACCAGGTACAACTGTTTTCACAGTTGTTGCTTAGACCTCACCATTGTGTTCCTTATTTTACAGTTACATAATACGGGAATTTTTTATTTTTTTTTACACCATGACTAAGGCTTGTGTGATGAATTGTTTCCTTAAATGGTTTTGCATTCATCACGACAGTATCTAAAAATAAAATTGTCATACATTAAAATGAATTTATGAAGGTTCAGAACAAGACTAAAGGTGTATTAAGTAGATTGAGACTAAATGGGGAATAAAAATCCGAGTCAATACACACCACAAACTGTTTTATGGACAGAATTACATCCAGGAGAGCATATACCTGCAGATGGAAGAGTAAGCTTCTGAAATGAATCTTTATCTAATATGTTGATATTTCTAAGTGAATTATGAAGAGAGGTAGTGTGACCTGTTTATTCAGAGTTCATTTCTATTATTTTATCCCTATGCCTCAAGGCTTCTGCTTTTCAGGAAATGCCATGGTCAAGAACAGTGAAGGAGCAGCTGGGTTAGTTGGCCTTGGTTTGGTTCACTGTAGTCATGACACCACACTGGAGGGAGTGATGTGGTGAATTGTGAGGGGGATAGTTGAGGGTGGCAAGCAGAAAAATTATCTTTTTTGGAATGGTTGTTAATTTAGGTCAAACTACATTAGAGATTAGAGATTAGAGACTGGCTGCTGCTGGTGATGCAAAAGTTTTCTTAAATGCCTAATTAGTGTGTGTTGTTCACACCTACACTATTAAACTGGTCACCAGAGATAAGCAGTCAGAATAATTTCCTCCTCTCAGCCCTCCCCACCTCCCCATGCCAGACAGTAAGTAACTTTGGGGGAACTTTTGCTTTCACTATAGAGTGAGACACTGTTCTTTTTATTCCCCATTCCTTTGCCAGAGGAAGTGTGCGTGCAGTCATTAAAGATTACTTGGAAAGAAAAATTAACAAAGGAAATTAAGACAAGAGTCATGCCTGGACTTCACATGCTGCTTGCTCCCAGGCACATCTTAAGGATGTGTATTTGCTGTAGCTTAATATAATCTGGTCTGTGGAGAACTATGAAGTAATTTGTAGGTTAACGTGCTTTTACACTGAATTAGTTCTAAAGTTTCCTATTGGAAGAAGAGGCTAAAAAAGGAATTATTTTCTATGATTTGATAACAGTGGGAAAATTTGTATGTCTTTCAAACGGAAAAGAATCTCATCAATGACTGATAACTGTCTCAATTTCAGAGACAAGCTGTCAAGTTATTCATGCTGCTTTTCAGGTTTCTAAGAGCAGAAGGGAAGTAGAAGGTAATTCTTTGAAATAATACAGTTTAGTAATGGGAGGTAATCAGATCTTGTGCATGTGCATGAACCAGTATTTTCCTGAGTTCTTTTGAATGTGTAAATTCATAAATATGCGTATCTTTTTATTTATCTTGGTATTTGTAAAGTAAGAAAATAATGGTAAAGTCTAATCTCTTTACTTTTCTGTGCTGAAATGCAAAATCAGGAATAAAATAACCCATTGAGAAGTGAGTAGTGATCTACAAAATTTATTTGTGCAAGTGGAATCTTCAGAACAGAGAGATTTAGGACGGAGGTTTGTGGATGTCAGATTCTTCATTGCCTGTATTAGGAACTGATAAGATGTGACAATGAGTCTCAGCATGTTAGTGTCTTTCAGAGGTTTTTATTTCAGAGAGATACAGATACATGAATAAAAATCTTGAACTTAAGTAAAAGGAATAGCCAGTCATTCAACCATGGTTCATGAATCACAGCAGTTCTTGTTTTAATAATGTGAGTTGGGAAACTGGATGCCAAACTATTCTGAACTTGATGCTTTAAGTGGACTCAGCTGCCTACTGGAAAGACCTACAGGTGGAAGAGAATAGAACCAAGGCAGCAATGCTATGCTTACTAGCACAAGAAAGAAAGGCACTGTTAATGCACTGGTTTGCTCTCAAATAGCATTCACCATTCTATACAGTCTGCATAACAAAGGCAATTGTGGCATTATTAAATGGTATGGAGTGATACACCAATTTCTCGAGGCATATTTATTGCCCCACTGTAGGAGGTCTGTAAGGTCTATTAACTAGAGAAGTTCAAAGATATCTGTTGTTGTTCAATATTTATTTAAAAAATATTCCATGCAGCAGGGTGCCTGATAAAAGGTTTTGGGATCCACTGTTGTCCTTGTAATGCACATTTCAGTTTGTTTAATGGAGCTCTTTTTTGGAGCCAGTGCATGAAGCTGCCAAAACTACATTGTTCATGAGCCTGGTGGTTGTTGTGAGGAAAGAAAAACCAATGTTCCTATGATTAAGTAAAAACTTCTTCATGATCAGATGCTTTAATCATTACTGCATATTTTAATATTTGGTGAACAGACTCATTATTCAATCTCTGTTGTGATGGGAAGCAGTATTTGTTTACCAAAAATAGGGCAAACACTGCAGATTCTGTCGAGAGCTTTGTTCAAGCTAGGAAATTTTTTGGCAAATAACAAAGGAAATTTGTGTTTTTCTTCATACTACATATTTCAAAGGTAGAGAGATGCAGCTTCAAGCAACATTTAATATAGCTGCACTGCAAGTTATTTTCATATTCAAGGTGAGCAGAAGGGATTAGCAGATCCTGACATGAATTAACATTTAATTTCAGACCCGTGTTCCACCATTCGATACAATGTTGCTACACACAGGCTTTGCTCACTGGTGTTACAAAAGCCACATGCTAATAGGTATTTGCAGGGAATGGTCATACTTTTAAGTACAAATGATAATAATATAAGGAAGACTGAAGTCATAAAAGTTTTGACTCTTATGGGTGGCTTCACAATGAAGATGAGCTTGGATAGGATTATGTATGAAATGATATTTCTCAGTATAAATTAAAAGGATATGCATCTGAAAATAGAAGAACAAATTGTCTGTTGACTGCCTGTGATCCTATTTTAGAGTCTTTTTTTTTTCTTAGACAAACTATTGGAAATCATTTTTACTGACAGTATTTCTATACCAAAACAAAGGGTACTTTGTTCTTTCCTGTACTTGGGTTTACTAAGGTAAGAGGTGGTGCTGTGTCCAAGCAGAAGACAAGTATCAACGATGAAACTTCAGAGATGGTGTGATCGCAGAAAAGAGAACATAGCATTTGCTTGTGCATATGCAAGAGGTGTTACCAAATAAATTACTGGTACATACGTAGGAACAGGTTTCAACAGGAAAAAAAAGATTGATAGATTTCTAGAGTTGGTAAAGAGTGTTGGATCCTCTGACTAGACCTTTTGTGCAGTGCATGTTGTAAAAGCCAGCCAGTTAGCTTTGGGTCAAGATCAGTGAGTTCTATTGGACAGTTGGAGCACCTGAGCTTTCACATGCTTAATTGTTAAACTAATGGTAACTGTCTCTACTTCTAGCCATTAGCCCTCAGGTTGTCTTCTGTGCCTAGAACTAATGGCATCTTTTAGTACCTGTCACTTTTCTGTCCATTAAAGGTACTTCTAAATTGTAAACAAAGATATCTTTTGTTGTTGTTGTTGTTGTTGTTGTTGTTGTTTATTGGGTTTGGTGGTTTTTCTGTTTTGTTGTTTTTCGTTTGTTTGGATTTTTTTTTATTTGAATAGTTTTGAGGACTTCACATAGCTGATGTTGCAGAGTATTTTGAGCCTTCATTGGGTTTATAGTTTTTTACTCAGCTGCATGATTTTTTTGGGGGGGGCAGGTGAGTTAAAAGTAAAAACAGAATCTGTTTTATTCCAGTAACAACAACAACAAAAAATAATACCATGTCGAGCATTTGTGAAAGTAACTGGTACAGAAAGACAAAAATCACCACCTCATTCATGTCTTACTGTTGTATGTGTAGTTGGTAGCTAGAATAGCAGTGAATACCATAATTCTGCAGGGTAAAACACAGTGCACCTCACAAGAAGATGAATTCTTTGCTGCAAAGTATCTTGACATTACTCGTGCGAATGGTGTGAATGTCTAGTCTTTCATAATGCTTTTTGTTCAGTGAAGAGAGTAGCTCTTTCTAAATTTGTGCATAGTTGGCAGTTTTCCACTGTGCTGTTTCCTGTAAAGCTGATGCAACTATTTATGCAATAAAGAAAATAAAGTGTAGGCATCAACATGTATTTTGTGTTATCAGTTGTATTCACTGAAGTAGGAGTCCTGTTGTCTCTTAGTGTGATGACATATGAAGTTATTCCAATGTGTTACGGGAAATAATTGACTGGATTTTCTTTGTTGCAGTTGATCTGCTGTTCTTAATGGTTTTTATATGACTGAGGGCTACATGTATATTCTCTGGAAGGGCTGCTGATCACAACCACTTGCTTGTCTGTCAGCCTTTAAGTGAATGTTCTTCATCCGTTAATTCATCTATCATCCACTGCATTGAATTCCACAGACTTGAAGAGGTATTTGTTCTTGTCAAGAGATGTGCTGCACCATGGTGCAGAAAGATGTGAGCAGTACAGGTAATATATTTTATTAGTTTAATTGAAATAGAGGATAAAAAAATGAACAAGCTTTTGGTACGTAAATCCTTTTCAGGGCCTGTTCCTTAGGTAATAAGTAATTATCCTGAAAGAAGTGTTTACGTCCAGGGAACACGTCTGTTTTTTCTAGCTATGATATTGGTCCCATAAAAGACGTTATTTCTGCTAATAAACCTTTGCCTCCCTAGATCTTTAGTCAATCATGACTGCAGCAAATCTGCAAGTGTGTTTTTTCAGCAACTCCTGGTTTCTCATCTCCCTGTTTTTATGTACCTTCAGCTGACACATGCAGAATGTAAGGTGTCTCATTTTCACACATGTAAAAGCCTGGAAAAGCAGTAATACGTGAGAAAAATTAAAGATATATCGGGTTAATCAACTTTTTTTTGTACAGCTACTTTTTACAAAGGTGATGTGATTGCTCATCTCCCACTGTAGCTATTCACTGCAAACCCACGTTGCTTCATTATTATTTTGTTGATTTTTCTTTTTGGTGGTGGTGGGGAGGCACTTTTCTTAATTTTCCAGTTTTCATCATTTACATTTTTAGATTAAAGCTGCCAAGATTTACTGGGGCCTAAGCTCACAAGGGGAATACTTGTGTCATTTCCACATGCTTGTCATGTTATTTTCTCTACACTTGTTAACTTGAACTGTCAACATATAAAGTGCTCTTACAACATTTGCACATGAGGTGCTGCAGGAGATGACAAAAACTAATAGAAGGTGTTCATGGTAACAGAAAACCTCATTTGTAGATAGTGGAAGTTATGAGCTCAGGGACTTGCACTTTGATTGCTTTATAATTAACCATGCTTTGTAAATCTTAGTGTGATAGCTGCAGACACTGCTGCTGTTTCACAGATCCTGTCTGATAGGGTCCTTTCTACTAAGGCATCTGGGCAGCTGAGAACAATAGGACAGGTATGCAACCTAGGTGGGCCAATTGCAAGTTTCTCTGCTAATTGCAGCATGTCAGTCATGATTAATAATAGAAACCAAATTTTCAGCCTTAAATCCTGTTTATGTATGTGAGGCTTGCAGGAGTGTGTTTTAAAAGCGTTCCTTATTATTTAGCAGGAGTAGGAAAATTAGATAGATATCCACAGGAATAAATGCCAAGAAGAGGCTACAAAGACAGAAAGCTTGTATAATATTGCCATATAAAAGGATAGCAAAATAAACCTTTAATGGCTTCTGAGATGAAGCTTTGTGCACCAGATGTTGTTGAGAACCTGTGGGCTATTTGGTTTTATTGTGCTGTTTCTGATTTCCTCTTTAGAGAGCAAAGAAATTATCTATTGAATTCCTTAATGTTCTTGGGTGCCATTCCTTCATATCCCTTCCTTATCCCTCTGTGCTTAGCACTTGTGAAGCCACACATAGAATACCGTGTTCAGTTCTGGGTCCCTCACTACAAGAAAGACAGGTGCTGGAGTGGGTCCAGAAAAGGGCAACAAAGCTGGTGAAGGGTCTGGAGAACAACCCTTACGAAAATGGCTGAAGAAATTGGGTTTTTTTTAGCCTAAGGAAGAGAAGACTCAGGGGGCACCTTACTGCTCTCTACAAATACCTGAAAGGAGGTTGTAGTGAGGTGGGGGTTGGTCTCTTCTCCCAAGTAACAAGTGATAGGACAAGAAGTAATGGCATCAAGCTGCGTCCAGGAAGGTTTAGACTGGATGTTAGGAAAAACTTCTTCAATGGAAGGGTGATAGGTATTGTAACAGGATTGCCCAGGGAAGTGGTGGAGTCACTGTCCCTGCAGGTGTTCAAAAGCGGTATAGATGAGGCCTCAGTGACGTGGCTTAGTGGTGGTCTTGGCAGTCCTAGGGTAATGGTTGGACTTGATCTTAAAGGTCTTTTCCAACCCTGTTGCTTCTATGATTCCCTTGAAAAGGAAGGCTTGTGAAGGGTATGAGTAGAGATGTTCCTCCTTGGTAGCTGCAGTAATCTGGCACTTGCTTTGGTTTGCGCTAGTGACAAATCGGCTTAATTCTCTCTCTCTGGGAATCCAGGAGGGTCCCCCTTTTTAAAATAACAAAAGCTTGTGTTAATGCACAAGCCCATTTAAGAGTCTGCTTGCTGTCTCTTCAGGGTCTGTCAGCTGCACGCATTTTCCTTCCCTGACATAAAAGATCACTAAACCTGATGGCTTTTCCATGCTGAAGCAATATTAATGCTTTTCATTTGTTGTAGGCTTTTGGACAGTCAAGTATTTCCCTGGCTTCTTTTCCTTTATTGCCTTTCCTAAAGGCTTTGTGAATCTGACCTTAACTGTTTCAAATGATTGGCATGAACAGCCTGATTGCCTGAGAGCCATCTTACAACTAGCAAGCAGAAGTGATAGTATTTTGCATGGCTTCCCAACATTTCTTATTTATATGCTGGAGATTATATCTGATTTTTTACTGAGCAAGTCTTTGAGCCTAGAGCTAAAGGAGGAGAAACTTGAGCTAACTCTTTAAGAATGTTTTGTTTTAACTCTAATAAATTACTTATATATTGTTCCTGTTGCAAATGGATTCATGTCTTAGCACTGGACATTTGTTGTTTGTAATCCTGTATAGCGTGTACCTGGCAGGACCTATTTGTAAAACTTCACTTTAATGTATGTTTAATTTCCCTGGTGCTTTTTGTAGTAAGTGGAGATAATTAACAGTGGCTAATTTCAACTTCCCTTCAAAACCACATGTAAATTTTCTCATTGTTCTGCATTGCTGACTGTTGAGAGGACCTAAACAGATTAGCCTTTTGGGGCTCTTTGAGAGTCTGGCTCCTTACTAAAGCATTTGACCCAGTTTTTTTAATTGTTCTCTGTGATGGCCTATCATGTGCCATGTGGATCCAGCCCAGTTTTTGAGTGTACCACATTTCTGCCCATTTCAGCTGATGGTTTTTGTCCCCTTGCTTCTCTGTACTGTTGGTTTAGTTGGATTCTTAAGCATCTGCAAGGTGTTTTGGTACTTATTATGTAAATGAGACAAGTTTTCAGCTTCATCTGATCTAAGCTATTTGATACTGTTTGAGATTCCATTTGAGATTCTGTACACAATAGGTTCCCATTTTATTGAATGTGAGTTGGTTTAATATAGCTAGATAAATACTCTGTCACATTTTACAGAGGTCTTTTTCCTATAAATACTGATTGGTGTTGCCATATATAACAGATTTGAGGAGGCTTTTTTTTTATTGTTCCCTGCTTTGGATCTGTGTTTTCTGTGGAAATATTTTAGGTTGTTTTATTTTTTTTTTAATTTTATTTTATTTGTTTATTTGCTAAGAGATTTTGCATCCTATAGTCTTCTTAGCCTTGTTGCTAAATGTTTTCAAAAGATTATCCAAATCTCCTGGCGAGAAGGTTGTCAGAGGGTACCACAAACAGTGCAGCAAGCCAGTGAAAATAGTTTCAAGGTTTTGATTTGCTGTCCTTTGAGGTTTTTTTTGATAAAGGGGTGGACTCATGGTGAGGAGATGGAAGATAACTTTCATAAAAAGTAGATGTAATGCAGAAATTCTAGTGTCCAGTGCTAGAGTGTTATTCATCATTAGTAGACATGGTAGAAATGTCATTTTGGTTAACTACAAGTACAAAAGTAGTTAAACTACTACTTTAAACTGTGAAACAAACCCCTGGTTACAACAAATTTTTTTTTCAGAATGGTTTTCTGCCCTTTCATCTGTGATACTTGAAGTCAGGAGGCCATGTTTATACCCCCAAGTACACTTGAATTTTGCTATCTAAAGTGAGTACAGTTACTGCACACTTACATTCTGTTCATCTTAGCCTCACCCATCTCAGCTGATCTCAAGCAGCTGAGGTCTGTTATCTATCAGGGACATAAATATTTCATTGTAGACTTGCAAGAAGAAACCAGGACTGATTTCTGCAACTGGTGCTCTGAAATTCATAGACTGATTAGCATTTTTTAATAAGACTTCAGACTGCATGTCAAGGAGATTTACTTGTTGATGTTATCTAAAATAAGGTTTTGTAACCTTGGAAAAAATATATCCTCCCTTTTTATTTCCTAGAGCATCATTCTGTACAGAATATATGACATTTTGTCTTAGGATTTTTTTTTATTAGAACAGGAATAATGTATTGGGGAACGCCTAATAAAATCAATTGAATTTGTGCATGAGGAAAGACAGGGTGTAAATGGTTGGATATAGCCAAAGATCATACCATTATTCTTTGTGACATTCAAATATAAGTTGCACTGTCAAATAGTGGAAAACACCTGCAGTTTAAATTACTTCCTTTATGCTCCATTGAGTTCTTTTTGTTAGCATGGGGTTTTTATTTCAATTCCAGAAAAAAAATAAAGGTATAAATTCAGTCAAAGGCTTCTCTTTAATGAGTTTATATTTTTTCCGGTTCTTACATGAATTGAAGGAATACTGTACCCTCTTATTGTATGACCATGAAAATGAAAATCTGAGAAATGTGTGAAATAAACGTGAGTGTAAATAAAGCTTTAATATCATCGACTTAAAAATGTCATTCACTAAGCTCATAGATTACTTCATGCTGGAGAAAGGAAAAAAAAACCAAAACAAAACCAACAACATTAAAACCAGCATTCCAAGCCTGTTTTTTTTTCTCTCTAGCATAAAAAGGTCAGGAAAAGTAAAAAAAGTAGCATTGCTCTCAAAAACGCCTGTGTGGCAGTACAAAAATCTTTTTTTAATTTTTTGCAGAAAGACTCACAAGAACTTGTTATGTTAAATGCTCACACTGCTGCAAAAAGAATCTGGTATGAGAAAATGCTTGCTGTGTCATTGGCCCCTCACAGAGGGTTGAAAAAGGGTACAACAGGAATGGAAGGGTGATTACTGGGATTCAAAGCAGGTACTAAAGTATCTTTTTAAGGCTGAAGGAATTTTATCTCCATTTAGGTAACAAGCTTAAAGTGCAGGTGGAAGTAGAAAGAATATGGAAATAACAGGTAGAGATAACAGCTTAATATTTAAAGAGCAGATATTACTCTTTCATTACTTGCTTCCCTCTGTTGATTGATGTATTAGGGTAATTTTGTTTGCTGCCTTTGACTTATTTCCAAATACATGTGTATTATCTAGCACTTTATCATGTACTTCAGTGTTCCTGCTTACTGATTCCAGAAAATCTGTTTTAGGTTTGATACACTACATTTCACCCATTACGTTCTCAAGAAAGACAAATGATTCAGCTTTCTGCAAGCTGACAACTCATAAATAGGACCTTTAGAAATAGAGACTGCTTCCTTCTGTTCTTCCTTGTAATGGTATAAGCGCTGTGTTGGAAGAAGGTTCAGAAGTGCATTACAATTACAAATAAAGTTCTTTAAAAAAACCCCAAAGCCAGCTCAACCTAAAAAATGTATATTGATGGTCATTCTGCACAGCTGGCTACCCCAGTAATACTCACAGCATTACATACAGTCACAGTTCACTGAAAGCATAATGCAGATGTTTGTCTCCTTAACAGACATACACACGTTATAAATAGAAAGCTTAATGTTGTAAGAAGGAAGTGATAGCTTGGTTATTAAATTATTCCATTCCTTTTTGGAAAATCCTGTAATCACTATGCCCTTAAATTCTCCTTAGTCACAGTTTTCTCACTTGGAACTCTCCATCACGTTCATTAATGGAATATCATATGTCATGCTGAGGTTTATTTTTCATGTCTGTTTTCTGTGTCCAGGACTGATGAAAAGCACCATTAATCCAATCTGTTTTACTTGTGTAATCTTTATAGTCACATCATTGCCTTTGTATCGGTCCAAAAGTTGCAGCATGCTTCAAATGCTGTACAAATTTTGAAATATTAGTGATATTTTAATCTAGATTTATGGGTACTACAGGTTTGTTTGCCAGAAAGTAGTTCTTCATAATGCTAGTTATGCTGTATGTACATATGGTGTAATATAGCATGAATGTCTTTATTGTTTTTCTGAGCTACTGTGATGAAGGGGTAGTAGTAAAACTCAGATGTATTTTTTTGAGTTCACATTTCTTGAAGGAGGGCTTTGATTTGCTGTGCCTGGGAGTGTAGTTTGTGAAAAGATGAGGAACTGTTACCTCTCTATGTGAGGCTCTCCCCGGCCTTTCTCATAGGCTTGCTAAGTTACTTAAATCTCTCTTTTTTTTTTTTTTTCTTATCTGAAAACCAAAAAAAAGTAATACAGCCATCTTTCTGGCTGTGAAGAGGCTGGTTTAGTGAGGGATTGTCTCCCTAGAAGCATAAGGTGATAGATATTTTACTGGAGAGTTTTACTATTTCTTAATCTGTCCCTCTCAGTTTAGTGTCTGAACGTATGCAAGAGCTAAAGGCTTGTATGAGTTCTGGATTTTGCTGTAATGAATAGAATCAGCTGTGTATACATGCGTGACAAAGGAAAGATAAAGATTTATGCTTGTAATTCTGAGGTAGTGACTTCATGTTGCGTTCTTCATTGTTAATACAGTTCTACACGTTTCTGATGATTTTGCGACTGGAAATATACTTCAAAATGTTGATTCAACAAGTTACTATTATATTATTCAGAAATAATTTTCCATTCATTAAGAATGTTATAGTTAATTTATAGATATGAATTTGTTTTATGAGGCTGTTGACATTTCAGTCCAGTGGCAATTTTCAAAAGGAAAGTAGTCTTTTTCCTGTTAGCCTTACAAACAGTAAACAAAAATATTCTTTTTATTTTAATAAAACATTTATTTCATGTATTAATAATCTCTTGAGTAGAGTTACTTATGTGGTTTAAGGAAAATCTCAAATTTCCTTAGTCTGGGAAGACAAATGTCTTCGTATATCCTTCCTGTTGCATTTAAAAACAACCAGCTATTTACCCAGCCAACCCTGTTCCCCGGTTGTTACCATAGTGCAAAACTCCATTAACTTGTCTTGCTTTATTGCATTTATATTACTAGAGGAAAAAAATGAGGTTTGTGGTGCATTGGCTAGTCAAGCGCATCCAATCTTAGGTTGAAAATGAAAACTCTGACTCCAGTTAGCCTGCAGGCATGGCTGAGCTGTTACGATGAACCTAAGCTTTTTATCTGGAGCAGAAAATTACATGTATGCAGAGTAAATTTGATAAAGCACACCTGTAAGAGAAATTTAGCTAAGTGCCAGGAAGGTTAACTAATAGTCTATTTCTTTAGCAATTAGAGGCTTCTAAGCAGCTTTGACATGTGAGTATCAAAGGTACAGTTTTGGAGTGCACCTGTTTTTTTGGTATTTAGAATTATCTGCTATTAGGTTTTACATTTCTTTTTCTCTGTAGAAATATAATACTAAAATTTGCCATTAATCATGCAAGTGCTATATTAAAGTCATGTAGATTCACCTTAGAATATACAACAATTTGGGTGTAAAAAAAAAACCTTGGCATGAAAATGAATTTTCTGTTTTGCTAAGAAAAACAAGGCCTTGTCTGATTGGTGTGTCCAGAGAAACTATTTGAAGGAGGCGTCTGAAGCCTGTTGCAGTTTATGCTTTATACTTCAGATGTGGTTTGACAGTGTAGCTTGCTGGGACATCTGGGACAATACTGTTCAGTGGAAACATTACAAACATTCAGTTGAAGCAGGTTCAAGTAGTATAGCATGAAATTTTGCTTTGTTTCAAAAGAGTTTTGCTTTTCTGGAAACTTTGGAGTGTAATTTTGGCTACCTATCAAATATAAGTAGAGAGGCAGCTATCCATGGCAGGACACCAAAAGTCTGTGGCTTTAATGTGACTAAAACACAAACATCTCCAAATCCCAATTTTTGGACTAGTTAGGAGCCTGCATGAAGAATGCACAGGATCAAACTTTTTTCCCATTTAGATTGAGATCAGTAGTGATACTGCTGTAAGTAGTACTTCAGGAGCAGTTCCATGTGGTAAATTTGGCTATTTTCTTTAGTGATACTAAATTTAATTTGTTTATCTGTAGGTAATTTTACCTATGGACATGAAATAATGATATCCAAGTTGTACTAAAAAGGCAGAATGGAGCACTTCAGTTTTTTACTGCAGTGTATAGATCCTCAGAGGTTAGTCTTGCCTTTTATGTGTTTATTTATAAAAAGAAAGTGAATTTTAAAAAAGAGGAAAAGAAACCTTGGATTTCTCCATGGAGGTTGGAAAATAATTTACTGTTAATTCTGTTTAATCACTGAGAAGTGCAGGACCCATTATAACTTGATGTTTTATATGTGTTTACTTGCTGTTTTGTGTTCGTATGTTGTTTTTAATCAATATGGTTGCCCATGCTAATAAATTTTAAGTGTGTGACTGTCTGTGCAATAGCTGCAAGAGGCAGTGATTTAAGGTTTTACTTAATGCTTTAATACAACCCGTGATCAAGTTAACAAAATCCCGCATCACCAGGGGAGCAATCTTCTCTGGCTGGGCTGTAGTCTAATCTTATAGATCAGCACACACTGCAGAACTACGGATGACAAACCCGGGTTTGGATTTGCAGTGCTGAGAGTATATTATACTGTGAGGTACCTAGTTTTTCACTCACCAGCATAATAATAAAGCACACTTCTATAGATTAAGAAATACAGATGCCAAGTTCCATATAGCCTGTTGCAGGTAAATAAAGTGCTACAAAAATATTGACGCTTCAGGGGCAAATAATGAAATAGCGTTTCAGTTATATTAAACTTGATCTAGTAGAAAAAACAGCATTGCTGCTGGACAGTGTGAGCCCTTGGAGGTTGTACATCCTGTGCTTATATTCAGAAGAAGGGCCTAAATATGAAAAGATGGGCGATATCCTTATTTGCATTAAGGAGGGTGGAGGATGTGTATTAAGAAATGCTTTCTGATGATAAGGTTATTTAAAAACAGAGGTGGTTTTAATAAGGGTATGGTGGAATCCCCATCACTGGAAATTTCTTAGAACAGATTGGATAAGCAGTGGATTGGAATTATATACCTGTATTTCCTACTGCCGGACTTGCCTCAGTAACTGCTTTTATCCTGCTTTAGTCTGAGTTGTAGGCTGTGCGCTCCTTGGGCAGTTGTGAAGCTTTGGCATGACTTGCCAGCAGGTAGGGTTGATGTATGTAGAAGGTGCAGAAGTCAAAGCAGGCAGAATTTTCAACAGTCAATTCTTTATTCTCTGCATGTGTCACAGGAGAGGAGGAAGAAGAAAAACCTGTCGTTAGAGGAGCCAGCACCAGAGACTCAGCAAGAATCTGAAGTATGCATTTGAAAGCACTATTAGTCACCATTAACTGAAAGCATCTTTCCTGTTTGGTAGCAGTTGTTGCTATTAAGTCATTGGGCTCATATCGTCTGAGTGAGATTACAGGGCGTGTATTTGGAGTTTCTATTAGTTCATATGTGCGTACACATATATATTGAATTATATGAATATGTCATGAATTCAAATGTCCAGAAGTAACACCTGTCATAATGCATGTCTTTGCATCAGAGTTGCTCAGGAAAACTACTTTAGAAATGTCTTAGAGAGTTGTTTGTGGTTTTTTTAACCATTAGCAACCAGTGCATTTTTATAAACTTTTCTATGGTGACATTTTACAAGCTTCCTTCAGTTACACATGCCAGGGGATGGTAACTCAGCAGCAAACTGGTGGGAAACTAGGTTTTGTAATCCCGTTCTTTTTTTCTGAGGCTTCTAATGTTTCAGGTAGTATTGACAGGATCAGTCCTCTTAAGTTCTACTAACTTCCTGTACCTTTAGTACATCCTGTTGCTACTGCAGAGCCTTAAGATAACCAGCAATAGCAAAAACTAGGAGTCACTTTGATGGGATTGCAGCAATCTGAAACAGCCTGAGTATGAAAAAGTGATTTTATAGTTTTCTTAATGAAGGGGAAAGGTGGTGTAACTATATTGTTTTAAAACCTTCCACCCCCATACACAAAGTATTGCTGCATAGTGTTATTATCTTTATGATACAGAATTGTCTGAAAGTTCTGCAGCAATAAATTTATCAAGCAGCTTCATTTTAAATAGTTGAAAGAATGTATTAGTATTCACTGAATGTATTATCGGCAGTTTAGAAGAAAAATATCCAATATTTTAAGATGGGAGGTAGTTCTGCTAAGGATGTCTCATCATTCCACCCATTTACCACTTCATTTTCTATGCCTTTTCTCTTTCCACTCTTGATTAAATACTGTGCTGTGGTGCTCATGAGAATAATTGGGATGAGCAGAAGCATTACTAAGAAGAAAAAATTGCAGCCTCCAGCAAGTACTTTTTCTTATTAGTCAATGTACCACCTTATGAGAATGTGATTAAATTCAGATCAGAACTTCACTTTAATGATGTGCTGATGTAACACTGTATGTGGGTCGTTTGTTCCCCCAGCCCCAAAACATCTGCTGGGCATGGAGGCAATGCTCGTCTCATTTTTATATCTGCAATGACCACTGGTGAAAATGCATCCTTTTATACTAGTATTGTATGTTCACTGGAGCATATGTCTTAGTCTGAAATCTAGTGCTACAGAACTAGTAGTAATGCAATAGTTGGAGGTTTTTCTTAAACCAAAAGACAGTTAGAGGCCCATTTGTATAGTACTGTATTCATGGGGAAAATCAGAGGTAGCACAGGAGCGGATTTTTAGTTTTTACTGTGCTATGTCAGTAAAAGCCCCTGGGAGCAGACGAAAACCAGTATTTCTGCCTCCTTGTTATTGTAGTGCATATCCTCAATTATCTGGATCCTGAGATCAAAAATGAAAACAGAGCAAAGCATTGATGCTTGCTAAGCTTTGCTTTGGTCTGGGGTGCTGATGTTGGTGCTGGGACTGGATGGTAATCAAACCAGCTGAGGCAAAACTCAAACATTTTCAAATGGTTCTGTATGGTCAGATTGGTTGGGTAAATTGAAGCACCTGTGTCCTCATTAACCTTGGATGAAGGTTGTCTGTAAAAAAAGGCAAAAGATCTAGTTCCTAATGATATGAGATTGTTATGTGTTGCTGTAGGTTTTGCTTAGTATGTCTACGATTTCATGTTTGAAAGTCAGGAACTTGTGTTTGTGCTGCTTGTAAAGATCATCTGAAATGAACAAAACAAAAAAACCCTAAACCTCTATAACAAAACTAAAAAAAAAAAAAAAAAAACCAGCATAGAAACTGTCACAGTGATAGTCAGGAAAGAAAAGTATATGCTTATGGTTGTATCAGACTGTCAGGAGTTTGGTGAAACAAGGATTGAATATCCAGTGAAAGTGAAATGGGGATAGGAAAATTCTGAATTTTGTTGGTTTTAAAAGGAAGTCTATTTCACTGAATTTACGTGGTTTTAGCTGCTGGGAGTTTCATGGAAGGTGTTCATCAGTGTCTTTCACCAAAAAATCCTTTTCACTGAGCTTTCATTTTCAATCTAAAGAGTGGGAAGTGTACTTTGACTTTCACAGTAAAATTCTTAAATGGAGCTCCCATTTGATGTGAGCCCATCTGGAGCCAGGGAACAGATTTTCCGAAGAGTGGAAGTAAAGGTCCTACCTAAAATGTCTAGGAGGGGCAATGATGCTTACTTACAGACCTGCTTCAGAATAAGCAATTAGAAGTAATTACACTTGTGCTGAGCTGTTAGTCTCACATTTCTCTTGCCCACTTGATCCTTAACAGTAGAAATATTTTTCATTTCATTAATAAGTGAAAAAATTCAGTAGTGCTACGTCTTGGTTTTGTTCCTGGCTCTTGTTAGTTGAGGTATATTTCCAGTTCAAAAATCCTTCCTGAAATGTGACTAACCTTGCATTTTAAGCTTGTAAAAACCAACATCTATGTCCTGAAAGCAAACTTCTGTTTAGAGGAGTTTCATGGCTCCTATCTGTGGATAAAGAATAGTTGAAAATGTTCTTGGGATGCTGTTTGATTAATTTGCAGATCTGGGGCATTTACACTCTGAGGGGCATTGTGTGTATACTCAGGATTGCCTTGTCATCAAGCAACTGATTCAGTGAGTTTTGCAAGAAATGAGCAAGTCACCTAGTTGCAGTTCATCACCTTTGGATAAATTTGCAGGGCACCTACTACATTGTGGACTTCTTGTAATGTGAGCTCTGACTATACCCTTTGGGCAGACCACAAATTACTTGGATTTCATATAGAGAGTTTTGCTGTTCATTAGAATTTCCTGCACAGAGACTGAAATCAAGCTTTGAAAATAACTAGAGAAACCTATCATATTCAGGGGTTTTTTTTTTTGCTATCTTTAATTCTTGAAATTTAGTAGTGGCAGTAATGATCCCCTTATGTGTCAGTGTTAAAACATAATCCTATGATATAGTATCAGCAGATGGAAGCAGGTTTGAAATCTTTCTTCAGCAGTATTATAATAAGAAACTGTGGTGTCATAAAGTAATTTCCTAACTCATGGATTTGGAAGTCTAACTCTGAAAAGGAGATGTTTTTTCAGAGTCATAGAAAAATGTTCTGTACATCACACAACCACAGAATGGAGAATGTGCTTTGATTGCTTTTAATTTCTGTTTATAATGGTTGTGTGTTGATGCCCAACCATGAGGTGGGAATCAAGAACGTTTAATAGCCCCCTGACTAGAAGTCAGGCTTTATTAGGCTTTACACACAAGCAGACAGAGAAGGAAAGACTTCTTTTCATTCTAAGCACATGATACAATTGATGATTAAAAAAAAGTAAAAAAAAAAAAAAAAAAGTAAAAAAAGAAAAAAGGTAATATAAAGGTTCTGGTGATAGTAAGTGAAAGAATATAATGAATATTTGGTATCTAGAAGACTGCAAATTCTTTCTTGGACATCAAGGGGGCAAATTTGGTAAGAAATCCTATCTAACTTGCCTTAATAAATTCCAAGAAAATCTCTGGGCTTCTACAGATGAGAATCTCTGCTTGAACATGCATTTAATACAAGAGCAGCTGTCTGTGGAAGGAACTCTAATATTACCTTATCAGTACTGGAAAATTATTGCGTGTGATAAACAGCGATCTGCTTATTTTGCTATTTTCAGCTGAGCTTATTTTCCTGATACTGCTTTTGGAAATGGTTTATCTTGTTTATGACATTTTGTGATTCTGATGTTTTCCTGTTGTTTTCTATCTTGCTAGCTTAATTTGAAATATAAAATAGAAAGAAAGGTCTCTTTCCCCTATAAGCCTTATACATGTAGTTTCTTGTAGAATCACAGGCTCATCCAGGTTGGAAGTGACCTTGATAGTTTTCTAATCTAGCTTTCAGCTCACAGCGGGGCCAGGTATGAGACAGAATAATAGAATAGTTAGGGTCGGAAAGGACCTTAAGATCATCTAGTTCCAACCCCCTTCCATAAACATGGACA